>ML810715.1:156311-170908 GCA_009831015.1 Picea engelmannii
GATGATGTTCAGTTTTCACAAAAGTTGCCCTGATCGAGCTGCTATTGAATCTGAATCTCGGTAAACTTGATCTCGCTCCGGAATTGGATACGGAACGGATCATGCAACGGGATTTGGAACCGTACGAAGGGAAGCCGGGGGGCCAGTGGATAACCATTCAACATAGGCCGAATAAACACCATGGTAAGCTATGATCAAACCCAGTGGATAACCATTCAACATAGGCCGAATCAACACCATTGCAGTTTTGGCTTGAATTTGACCAAAACTGCAATGTTTGTTCGTTAAATACAGATCTATCAACCTTATCTTAACAGAGAAACAATGTAGTGTATGCACCATTAAATACATATAGACAAACATTCAATTATATTTATTACAGCTCAAATATTTTGTAAATACTATAGAAATCGATGCATAAAACTGTTCACAACGCATGTCAACACCATCGCAGTCAGCGATCGCAGGGGGATCTCTTCAGAAGTCGGGTAAACAGTACCAGTCAGCGATTAGTGGAGGATATGATTTGGGTCATTACAATGCAAGACAGTAAGGTCTAGCTCTTAGATTAAAAAAGTAATTAATGAAGTAGGCTTAGATGGCTGAAATTGACAGAAAACTGTAAGAGTGGCCATATAAGGGTGTGGGTGTGTGAGAGAGCAGGATCACCGAAAGTTTGGGGTGTGGGGTAGCAAAGGAAGAAAAAACTGACGGGATTCTCTATATGGACAGGCTGGACAGTGGAGGACAATGAATTACCTAGAGTATAGGATGTTAGATATTTTAGTTTCAACAGTACTTGAAAGTGAATAATACGGTTCTGTACTGCCCAGTTTTTCTAACAAAATGGCGATTTCAGTTTCATTTCAGTTTCTTTTGTGTAAAACGTATCGACAGTAAAGATAAACTAACCTTTATAAACATATTGTAAGCGGAAATGAAAACAACAAAGATTTCATTAAAGGGAGGAATTACAAAACTCGTTCAAAACGAAATGTTGTAGCGTATCTTAAAAAGAAAAACAAAGTCATCACGTTTCAGTAAGGTGAACTTTTCTCACACAGGAATATTATGTAACTCTCCTAAGGACTTCCAAAAAAAATGACCTTAGGAAAACAGAGGAGAAAATCAAATACTAGATGCAGGAACGAGTATGATAAAGAACGCCTTCAATCAGTTCAAGAATCTTAACAGTTTCATAAATCAAGTCGAGGGATTATTTCATCGGTGAATCACCCATGGGGCTGACTTACTTCATCGCAAACTGGCTATAGGAAGACAAGGAAAGGCCTGAGCAGTAAACAGTCGGTCCTAAGAAAAAGGGTTATCACAGAGAAGGATATAACCAGATTCATAAGACAACCCTCTTAACATTGTCAAATATATATCAACCTATTTTAACCTATCAGGGTTTGGGTTAAGGAAGCACTTACCATAGTTTCCTAGACATGCCGTCGAATATAACCATGGTGCGTCTGCCCTTACCAATGGGAGTTCAACCAATGGGAGTTCACCCTTGATACGACAATGTGATATACAGAACCCCAGGGACATTCTTTCCACCATGTTTTACAGTATCGGCTTCAAGAAGAACAGAGAAACACCCAAAACCTTCGTAGTAGGAAATGATCGGAAATGACAAAACTGTGAGCCTCCCTAAACCCTAGGCGACACACTTCCCTCTTGGAAATAAATGTGGAAATTACATAGGACAGGTAACCATGTGACGAGACGGGGTTGGTATGGTATCTCGGTTGTGAAGCCAGACAAGTTCAATAGAGATCACAGGATGGTCATTAATGATCATGCAGAGGTTTATCTATTGTGACAGAGAACCATCTCTTCCGTGTTAAAGGGTGATGCGATTTGGCACTCTGTCTTAATTTTCTAATAAAGTTTACCTACCCTTTCATTAATTGAATCAGAAGTGCTATCCGAGTTGGCCACATCTCACTATTTTCATGAGCTAACTAATTCACCACGAGAAACCACCGGATTCGAGAACCCAAGATGACTGTGACTTGGCAGTCGCGATATCAGTCTAATGAGAAAGTTTACCCATAACCTTATCAACAGAAAATGAGTTAAGACTCCCGAAGTATTAAGATTGACCCATAGATCTATTACATAAACAAACTTTATGATAGGAATGACTCTAATATAATTTATGCCTCGATCCTTTACAAGTCCTATGTACATAGGATAAATAACAAGAATGAAGGGGATTTGTATTGTCTGGATACAATCTCCTACTCGTGGTCTAACTGAGTTATGATGTCGAGACCTCTTATGGTATGTTTAGGATCTGAAGTGCTAATGAGATTTTTATAACAGAGTCTTATAACAAGTTCTTTTATAGTGTACTTCGGTGTGACCGAATTGACATCAAATTTGTATGATTAGCATCTTGCCTTCCACCAAGAAACTTAGGTAGGAACAAATAACAAAAAAAAAAATTGTGTGCAAATTGGAGGTATGTTACATATGGTATGAGAAAAAGTTACAACACTAGGCCTGGACAGGGCCACTTAATTGCTTAATGGATATTATGTTTTATATATAAACTAATAAATCTTTTGGTTACAAACAGAAAGCTCTTTCTGTTTTGGTGATTAATTGTGGCAGCTGAGGACAATGCAGAAAATAGGATGGAAGAAAATCCGCAGCAAAGACCCCCTGAAGATACAAGGCAGAACAGTGCGGTAGTTCACCCACAAAAGTGTTGGAAACAATGAGGAATCTTATTGTTGAACTATAGATTTTTAAAACCGATAATGAAAAATTGAAGAAAGCACAGGAGGAACAACAAGAGATAAACGAAGTCCTGCTGCGTAGTATAGAGACCAAGAAAAGCCCAAAAGACAATAACAACGATGAAGAAGTCAGCAAGAGATCCTCCAAGAACTCAGGACCAGAAACAGAAAAAGGAGATAGTTCGTCTGAAGGAACACCTCCAGCTAAAGATAGAACTATAACGGACCAAAAAAAAAAACAAGTGGACCACCTTGAAGGAGAATTTAAAAAGATTAAACCAGCTATCTTTGATGGAGAATCCAAGACCGGGGAAGAAGCACAGGCATGGTTGTTGGACATCAAAAAGTACTTCCAAATCTACAACTATTCCAGCAACATGAAGGTCAGGATGACCATCTACAATCTGAAAGGTAAGGCCAGTATATGGTGGCAAGATCTGAAATTGGCCAAGGGCCTAAAGGAGAAACAGTTGGAGTGGTCTGATTTTAATAAGTATTTCAAGAAACAATACCTTTCTAAAAATTATTATGAAAGGAAGACGAAAGAATTTTATGAGTTACGAATCGGACAGATGACAATGGAGGATCTTATAAACAAATTTCTAGAACTATTAAGGTTCGTACCGTACATCAAAGAGGATAAAGTAAAAAATCCAATGATTTCTAAGCTGCCTACCACAATCCTACAAGGACAGAATTGAGTTTGACAACCCCAAATCCTTGAGAGAAGTATTCAGGAAAGCACAAATGTGCTACGACAAGTATAAATAGCAGGTAGAGTTTCCCAAATCCTGGAAGGATAAGAAATAGGATCGAATGATCCAACGGAAGAAGGGGTACTAGCCAGATCCTTATTGGAATGCAGTAAAAAGTTTTCTGAGAAAATATTCTCACTTCAGTCACCCAAATACACAGAACAACGGTAAACCAGTAAACTTGGGAATTAAGAAGTTTGGGGACAACTCCTGCGAGCCACTAAAGTGTTGGGAATGCGGAGAGCCTCATCTAAGGAGGAACTGTCCACGTTTGATTTCAACAAACATAATTGTTGTTCATAATCTACAAGAAGCCTCGACAGTGGGAGACGTGGGCAAGAGCCTACATCGGATAAATACAACCATTGATGGTCGACAAGCTGACCACCAGTCCTCGGTGGTAGAAATCGAAGGTAAAATCAATAATACTCAAATTTCTGTTTTAATTGACCCTGGAGCTACGTTAAGTTATATTACACCTAATGTGGCAGAGTCAAACAAACTTAAGAAACTGAAGCATGCAAAACCATAAGTTGTACAATTAGCGACTGGTACTAAAAGGAAAGTAGTTGACTTTGTTCCGGATTTTGAATTCAGCGTAGATGGTCAAAATATAAGGACCAATCTGAACATCCTACCACTAGGATCTTACGATATGATTATCGAGATGGATTGGTTGGAACAACACAAAGCAGTACTAGATTTCTATACAAAGATACTTAGCTATAAAGATGATTTTGGCACTATTAGAACAGCCCAAGGTATACCCAAACCAGTATCAGTCAGACAAGTTTCAGCAATGCAATTCAAGAAATGTATGAGAAATGGATATCAAGTTTATGCCATCCAAATAACGAATCTACTAGAAAAAGATGATAAGCCAAAATTAGAAGACTTTACTATCCTACATGATTTCAGAGACATGTTTGTGGATGAGATACCAGAATTTCCTCCTAGAAGGGAAATAGACTTCTCCATAGACCTACTACCAGGTTCAGCCCCTATCTCAAAAGAACCTTACCGAATGAGTCTACCAGAACTGGCAGAATTAAAAATATAGTTACAGGAATTATTGGACAAAGAGTATATTAGACCAAGTGTCTCACCATGGGGAGCACCAGTCCTCTTTGTGAAAAATAAAGACAGTACTCTAAGACTATGTATCGATTATAGACAATTGAACAAAATGACTATTAAGAATAAATACCCCCTACCAAGGATAAATGATTTGTTTGATCAAGTAGGTGGGGCCAAGATCTTTTCAAAGTTGGATTTACGATCTAGTTATCATCAAGTTCAGATAAAAGACGACGACATAAACAAAACAACTTTTTAGACAAGATATGGACACTACGAGTTCGTAGTCATACCTTTTGGACTCACTAACACACCAACCACGTTTATGTGTCTAATGAACAGTATCTTTAGTCAGTACTTAGACAAGTTCGTGGTAGTATTTATCGACGATATTCTGGTCTATTCAAAAACGGAAGAGGAACATGATGAACACTTAAGAATAGTTCTACAAACATTGAGGAAACACAAACTGTACGCCAAATTTGACAAGTGTGACTTCTATCAAAATGAAATACAATATCTAGGACATGTAATTTCAGCAAAAGGCATTGTCATGGATCCGGAAAAGACAAAGGCCATTATGGAATGGTCGGTGCCTAAGGATGTAGCAGATATATGGTCATTCATGGGGATCACCGAATATTACCGCAAGTTTATAGAAGGGTTTTCCAAGATAGCCTACCCTATCACATCATTACAAAAGAAAGGAACCAAGTTTAACTGGTCAGAGAAGTGCCAAGATAGTTTGAACAAACTGAAGGGATTATTGATAACTGCACCCATATTGAAGGTAGCAGACCCCGATAAAGACTTCACCGTATGTGTAGATGCAAGTAAAGAAGGACTTGGTGGTTTCCTAACTCAGGAAGGACACGTTATTTGTTATGAATCCCAAAAATTAAAAGAACACGAGCGAAATTATGTCACTCATGACTTAGAATTGGCAGCAGTATTAGACACCTTAAAAATGTGGCGACACTACATAATGGGCAGAAAATTCCTACTATTAATGGATAATAGCAGGGTGAAATATTTGTTTAACCAACCAGATCTTAATGCAAGACAAGCAAGGTGGCTAGCCTTCTTGAGCTAATTCAACTTCGAGGTCAGACATATCAATGGTAAGGAAAATAAAGTAGCAGACGCTTTAAGAAAAAGCGTCCATGGGTTATTTGAGATGAATATCAGCAGGGCAGAAAGTGATCTGGAACAAAGAATAAGGACGATAGCTATTAATGACGATAGCTATTAATGACGAAAACTATACTAAAATAATGGTAGAATTACCGAACAGTACCGCGAACTCAAATAAAATAGATCTAAGTATCGACAAGAAGGAACTGCTACGATTTGAAAACAAACTTTACATACCAGATTTAGTAGAGTTAAAATTAACAGTCTTGGACGAAGTGCATAAGAAACCGTATTCTGGCCACCCAAGTTACCAGAAAATGATAACAACACTTAGGAAACTATTTTATTGGCCTAATATGAAGGGCAAAATAGCAAAATACTTGGCTAGGTGCCAAGATTGTCAGCAGGTTAAGGTCGAGCATCAGCATCCAGTCGGCCTACTACAACCATTACCAGTACAGAATGGAAATGGGAGACCATATCGCTAGACTTTATAACAGGTTTGCCTAAAACTCAGAAACAGAATGATTCTATCATGGTTGTAATCGATAAACTCAGTAAGTCTGCACACTTTATTCCTGTAAAGTCTACTTTTAAAGCTATAAACATTGCTGAAATATTCATGAAATAAATTTTTAGACTGCATGGTATTCCTAAAATGGTGATTTCAGATAGAGACGTAAAATTCACATCCGCCTTTTGGAAGGAATTGTTTGCAGGGCTAAATACCAATTTGAATTTCAGTACGAGTTATCATCCACAAACGGATGGGAAAACCGAAAGGACAAACCAAATCATAGAGGATATGCTCCGCATGTATGTAAGAACAAAACCGAACAAGTGGGAGGACTATATACACTTGGTAGAATTTTCATATAACAATGGGTACCAAACTTCAACAAAGTTGAGCCCTTTTGAAGTACTGTATGGCAGAAAGTGTACAACTCCAATTAGTTGGGATAACCCGGCTGACAGACTCATAGTTGGACCAGAAATGCTCCAAGAAATGGAGAACATGGTAAGAAAGGTCCAACAGAACTTGAAAGAAGCACAGGACAGGCATAAAAGCTATGCAGATCAGAAAAGAAGACACTTAGAATTTCAAGCGGGAGACCATGTGTACTTGAAGGTCAAAGCCTGAAAAATCTCATTGAAGTTACAAAAATATGCCAAGATGGCACCCAGGTTTTGTGGGCCCTTCGAGATACTAGCTTGAATTGGACCCGTAGCATATCAACTTGCACTTCCAACCAATCTAAGAATTCATAATGTATTTCATGTTTCTTTGTTGAAAAAGTATGTTCACGACCCTACTCATATGATTGATTGGAACTTGGTACTGGTGGAACCCGATGGTGAATTCCAGGTGGAATCCCTACGCATTCTGGACCAGAGATAAATAGCACTTCGGAACAGAGTCGTCACTCAGGTAAAGGTGCAATGGAAGCACTTTAGTCCTGAGGAGGCCACTTTGGAATTAGAGGGAGATTTGCGGAAATCTCATCCAATCCTATTCCAAGAAAGGAATGAACACTGAGGACAGTTTTTTATTGAAGGGGGAAAGGATGCGACATACCCCAAAATAAAATATTTTTTGAAAATTTAAATTGCTGGAAATTTATTCCGTTTTTAGTAAATTCGAATTTGGAATTTTTTTTCCATTTATGGCAGTTCCGAATTTCGAATTTGTTATTTGTAATAAATTATTATGACTATTGGGCAGAGATCTTATTTGACCCAACTAACTATTTGACAATGAAACTTGTATAAAAACAAAATATTTTATATTGATTGCAGGAGGACAAATGGAACAACCATGTTAAAAGTAGCTCACCATGAATCTGTGAGTGGGGAACATGCTGGAACTACCCCTAGGATGATTTTTACAAGTGGCAAATCAGTGATTTGGCCATTGGCAGCCCCTGAAAATCAGGGATGTAGAAGGCTGCAAAAATTCCCAAGGGAGGGAAAAAGGACCTAGGCAATTAATAAATAAGCATATGTGAGGAGGCGGGATGCTGCCAAGTATGCTGGGAAAGAGATTATTGATTTTTTTTCCTTGTTGTTATGAACACTCAATGAGTGTGAGGCAAGGGGGAGCTACTAAATTGAAGGACATTGCTGAAGAGGGATTTCCAGGTTCACTCTCATGGACTCATGGTCAGGCTAGGGGGTGAACTGCGGAAGTGATTGTGGCTGCTCGGTTCTACAGTTGGGAGGAACATGGTTGTTACCTTTGTTTTTCCGCACCTTGGTTCAAATATGTAGTCTATCCTTGCATGAATGAATAATTGTATATTGCTGTAAGGTATTTGCTGTTTCAAATTCAAATTATTTCATATCTGTTGAACGAATTAGTTACAGAAGTAGTGAAATCATTAACACATGAATGAATAATTGTATACTTGTTGTAATGTATGTTGTTGTATCGAATTCGAATTATTTACATATCTATAGAATGGATTGGTTATAACAGTAGCGAATTCATTAATGCCTATAGGAATAATGGTATATTGGTTGAATGTATTTTGCTATAACAAGACTGAATTAATTATAAATCTGTAGAATGAATTAGCTACCGAAGTAGCGAAACTGTTAACACCTGTAGGTATGTCCTATAACCGAGGTGAGAATAAAATTGTTTGACCATTCGATTGGGTGGGATCAAACTTCCGACATGATAGTTATAATAGATCCCTGAATAAGTCTTATCGACTAAATCTGTAAGAGAGTTACGAATGAGTTGACCATCCTACTAAATCATTTCGAATGGATTCTGCGAGTAAATTCTGGAGTAATTGTTTCTAAGATTTTATTGCTTTTCTTTCCTTCGGGTATAACAAAGACATCTCCATATATCGAAATTTTGGCGCATATCGTCTAAGTATGGACAGTGTTGAAGCTAGATGAAACATGTATACAGAATAGATAATTCCTACTCTTTACAAGTTCAGATTTATAAAGGGAATCAAAACACCATTTTTTCCTTTAGTAAAGATAAGTTACTACCATTCACGACTCACCCACGATAGACCAAAAATTAATATGCATCATGTATATATATGAACTAATATACGCACACCCTTTCATTTTAATAGAATATGATAACAAATATGGAATTTAATACCTACAGTAGCTAATATGCACAAGGGATCGTAGTTACATAAGAAAACTCTATTTTCGGGATATGATAAAGGAATTTAGACAGGTTTATATTCACCATTATGAAATAAGTATAGAGCTCGAGCATTTCAGACCAAACAAACAAACGTTGCACAGTTACATTGAGGACCGAATGCAATGAACCCAATAATATTAACGACCACATCATTTAATCATGGGAGGGTTTCCTCCTTCCGGTAATAAATTTTAGATATTTGGAACAGGATAGAGTAAGATTATATAACTAGACTTAGATCTTTCCAAGGAACAAATACAGAGATTGAAATCATACATTCGGGTCACTATGATTGAAATTCGGCACTTCAAATAACAACGGCCAGATATGTCCTTTAAATAAACAAGGAAACAAAACTACACAGTAGACCAGACTGAATATCAAATTACCGAATTAATATTTTACAAAGACGGGCGAATGAACCTGGAAATTCCTGTGACAACCTCCTTTCCGTTCCATAAGTTAACTAAACTATTTTTATACGGAACCAGAAGTAGGGCACGATTTTCCCTTAAGCTTTTGCAGAACCTGTGGAATTAGCCGGAGTAAGGAAAATATTTTTGAACCCGAATACCTTTCATCAGAGACTTAGGCGGAACCTGAGGCCGGTGCAGAATGAGTACTACCTGCCAAGAAAACAAACCCTGAAAATTTTAGTCCTCATTCGAATAACAAGTAACAAAAGGAAATTTACAAAAGAGATAGGGTAAACGACAACATTATACTCATCTTTGGTACACAAATCCGAAACCTTGTTTACCGCTTGCATTCTGGAGGATAGTCTGAAGTGAAGGGGAAGGATGCAGTAAACCTTTGATGGGTCCTCACATAAACAAGGCCTACCATTAGTGCCAATAATAACCCTTAAATCTTTTCTTTTGAGTAAAACGTATTGACAGTAAAGATAAACTAACCTTTATAAACATATTGTAAGCAGAAATGAAAACAACAAAGATTTCATTAAAGGGAGGAATTACAAAACTCGCTCAAAACGAAATGTTGTACCGTATCTTAAAATGAAAAACAAACAGAATCATCACGTTTCGGTAAGGTGAACTTTTTGCACACAGGAATCTTCGGTAACTCTCCTAAGGACTTCCAGTAAAAACAACCATAGGAAAACAGAGGAGAAAATCAAATACTAGACACAGGAACGAATATGAGAAAGAATGCCTTCGACCAGTTCAAGAATATTAACATTTTCATCAATCAATTCGAGGGATTATTTCGTCGGTGAATCACCCACGGGGCTGACTTACTTCATCGGAAACTGGCTATAGGAAGACAAGGAAAGGCCTAAGCAGTAAACAGTTGATCCTAAGAAAAAAGGTTATCGCGGAGAAGGATATAACCAGATTCATAAGACAACCCTGTTAACATTGCCAAATATATATTAACCTATTTTAACCTATCAAGGTTTGGGTTAAGGAAGCACTTACCATCGTTTCCCAGACATGCCATCGAATATAACCATGGCGCGTCTGCCCTTACCACTGGGAGTTCGCCCCTGATATGACAGTGTGATATACAGAACCCCAGGGACATTCTTTCCACCATGTTTTACAGTCTCGGCCTGAAGAAGAACAGAGCAACACCCAAAACCTTCGTAGTAGGAAATGATCGAAAATGACAAAACTGTGAGTCTCCCTAAACCTTAGGCGATGCACTTCCGTCTTGGAAATAAATGTGGAAAGTACATAGGACAGGTAACCATGTGACGAGATGGGGTTGGTATGGTATCTCGGTTGTGAAGCCAGACGAGTTCAATAGAGATCACAGGACGACCATTAATGATCATGCAGAGGTTTATCTATTGTGACAGAGAACCATCTCTTCCGTGTTAAAGGGTGATGCGATTTGGCACTCTATCTTAATTTTCTAATAAAGTTTACCTACACTTTCATTAACTGAATCATAACATGGAGCTGACATTAAAAACGAACGCATCCGCACCTCCGCCCTAGTTGAACACTCCCTTAAAACAAGACACCATATCTGCCTAGAAGACACCAAAATCCTCGCCAAAGAAAATCACCTCTTTAAACGTCGTGTTAGAGAAGCCATTGAAATCCGTAAACATCCTAGCAACCTGAACAGAGATAATGGGTTAGAATTAAGTGAAAACTGGCTCCCTCTGATTCACAATCAGCAGTACTAATCCTTGTAGAAAAGTATCTCAAAATTCTTTAAGTTTAATTCATTAAAACCCATCGTGATCACTCTCGAATTTAAAACTTTTAAAATAAACTTTCTCTTTTAAGAATATTTCACCTATAAAGTTTTAAACCTTAATAGAACCTTTTAAAGAAACTTTAAAACCTAAATAAACATTAATAAGCAAACCCTTAAATAATTAAACCACTTAAATACCTAATAATAAAACCTACTAACTACCTAGACTCTAGTTAATTAGAACAAAAATTAATAAACTTTGATCTAATAATAATTTTAAAATAAGTTCAAAACAAATAAAACAAAACCCTAATTAAATTCAATCACGCTAAATAAATAATAAAAGAATTTCTACCAATAACAAAACTCCACTTAATCACTCTCGAATTAAAACATTTTTAAAATAAACTTTCTCCTTTAAAAATATTAATAGGCTTAGGAATATTTCACCTATAAAGTTTAAACCTTAATAGAACCTTTTAAAGAAACATTAAAACCTAAATAAACATTAATAAGCAAACCCTTAATAATTGAATTAAAAACAAAACCCTAATTAAATTCAATCTCACTAAATAAATAATAAGGAAAGAATTTTTACCAATAACAAAAAACCCTAATTAAATTTATTCACACAAAATAAATAATAAAAAAGAATTTTTACCAAAACAACTAAGCCGACACTTAGATTTCATGTCATTTCCAGTATTTAAACCCAAATCTTCTCGTTATCTAAACCTGGGCTCATTGTCCTGAAGATGGATCCTGATTTGGATCCGAAACGTCGACACTCTATTGACCAAACTCTAGCTATTCCGACCAATCATGAAAACCCCAACCACAGAAATATTTTTAATCAGAGTGCTATCCAAGTTGGCCACATCTCACTGTTTTCATGAGCTAACTAGTTCACCACGAGCAACCACCGGATTCGAGAACCCAAGATGACTGTGACTTGGCAGTCGCGATATCAGTCTAATGAGAAAGTTTACCCATAACCTTATCAACAAAAAACGAGTTAAGACTCCCGAAGTATTAAGATCGACCCATAGATCTATTACGTAAACAAAATTTATGATAGGAATGACTCTAATATAATTTATGCCTCGATCCTTTACAAGTCCTATGTACATAGGATAAATAACAAGAATGAAGGGGATTTGTATTGTGTAGATACAATCTCCTACTCGCGGTCTAACTGAGTTATGATGTCGAGACCTCTTATGGTATGTTTAGGATCTGAAGTGCTAATGAGATTTTTATAACAGAGTCTTATAACAAGTTCTTTTATAGTGTACTTCGGTGTGACCGAATTGACATCAGAGTTGTACGATTAGCATCTTGCCTTCCACCAGGAAACTTAGGTAGGAACAAATAACAAAAAAAAAAATTGTGTGCAAATTGGAGGTATGTTACAAAGTTTCGTGTCAATAAAAGGAGAGGGATTAAAGGGTAGGTTCCCATGTTCATAAAAATCAGTTGTGAACTTGTGCTAAAATAGTGTGAAATGATTTGGTTTTCCGAAGGTTTTGGGGCTTATTTTGACGTCTTAGAGCAGTTATGAGAAATAGAACTGCTCAAACAAAGTTCATTTATACTTTGTTCCTAAGAATGTGAACGGTAAGGTCATCACATGGCCTTTATAGCCACTAGGTCTTTTTTCAACTTTTTTTGGAATTTATCAATGTTTGTTTGTAGGCTATTTGTTGGCTATGTTACCTCCCAAATTTTACTTAATGAGAAAAGTTGTAATTCACAAGGTAGAACTCTAGGCGGAACTATTCGAATGGTCATCACTATCACCCAAACAACCTATCCTCCTCACTTTTTCTGGATCTCCTCCGATTGAACATGGGAATCCCTTGTAGGATTAATACAACTAAGAAATGAGGCACAAGGTGAAGTGAGAGTAGCTTTAGTAAAACAATGTTTTTTGGTATTTTTGGAATATAAAAGAGGTTATGGAAGAAAGTAGAAAATAGTGCCAAATGCAAGAAGGGTAATGAATTTAAGGTGGACAAAAGGGGTCAATTGATCCAGGTGGATATCAATGGCCACCCACCTTTTCCAACTGGCTTAAAACAATTTTCTAATAATTTTGGTAATTTACTATTTTTAGCATTTTTTAACTTCTCGGGCCATTTTAAGGGCCTAAATGAAGTTTTTTTTGGGATCGAGCTTCTCAATGATAGTCGAAGGCTCTGATTGAGCCCCCTAAATGAATCTCCTTGATGATACCTTTCCAACGGTGTATCGAGCGCCCCAAACGGAGATCGTATGCAAAAGTTATGCCCCCCGGAAGTTGATGTATAAACTACCCCCATCGAGGCTCACAAACCTTTTGGATTTTCATCTTCCGGAGTTATGGTTTTTTATTTTACTTATGTTAAAAAGTCCTTTGGAACCTCATTGTAACAATCATCTTCTTGCGAATGTGAGTAGCGGACACATCTCTTCTCAGAGATAAGTTGCCACCATTCTAGCAAGTCTTTCACTCTGTATTTTTACAGTCTTTGTACATTTTCGCTCATTAATAGAAAATTGTGCATTACTGTATCTCTGTGTTTATGGTTGCATCTTTGATACATTTATGTTATATTATTGGATATCTGAGATATCTCTACACATATCTTTATTATATCTCCACTCTCATTTGGTACCGAAAATAATCTGGATCACAGATGAAGTAAAAAAGAAAACCCTTCTTAAGAATTGGTATATGTCATTCAAGGATTAGTAATAAAATATTAGAACCAAATCTTGTCTAATCAAGACTATCAATCAAGACCAAGGTCCTACAAGAAGGGGTCTTCAAAGGAGCAACCTTCATTAACAAAATCGAATGTAACTTAATAAGCATACTCAATACTTCTTGCTAGGGTTCCAAGATAGATAAACAAAGAAATGAACGAAATAAATATCAAACCAACAAAGGAAGAAGGAGAGGAGTTACCCTAAAATGTCTTCCCTTCAATGATAGAAAAATCCCTTCAATGGATGGATATTTTGAGCTTTAGACGACTTGAGAATTTCGCCATCAATCCTTATGCATGAAATAAGAACCAAGATACAAAAGCTTCCAGAATTGACACCAACATCCACAAGAAAGAAGCCTTTACACAACCATATTCTCCAAGAAAGATATGTGAATTAAGTTCGAGTGGAATTTCCAAAATCGAACCATGAGTAAAAATGAGGAAAGGAAACTCTTGATATAGAGTATTGCTCCACTTCCTTTACAATTAAATAATAATATCTCATGTGATATCCTTAGATCTAGCCTAGGAAGGGACAAAATATCATTTCCTCCCCCTATTTAGTCAAAAATACATAAAAAAAAAAGAGGTGCTCAAGCCACATGTACAATAATCCAAGTGAAATAGCCCCATGTTATCCATATTTTTGGTTATCGAAATGATGACATGATGATGGAAGATCTAACTCTTCATTTATATCATTTTCATGTAAAAAGTTACACTTGTCAGCTTCTCAAAATCACACTTTTGAAAATAGTACGCAGGCTGCATATAT
>ML810715.1:171008-182202 GCA_009831015.1 Picea engelmannii
AAACATTTTTTATTGGTTAGCTATTCGATTTGATTTAGAATGTGGATTTGCACTCTTAATAGAATTTATAATGTATTGGGTTTACGCTGAGCAATTTAATTTAATATGATGTTGTTATTTGGGTTTTTGAAATATACATTTTTTGAAATGATATATGATTGAAGTTTTATGATTAAAATTTGAGATTTTCAAAGGATACATGTGTTGCATTAGTCATGTTTATATAATAAATAAATAAATTTAATGAAATTTAATTTAAATAATAATAATAAATATAACATATAAAATTTATTTTAAAATTTTCATAAATTTTATAAATTTATTTTAAAATGTGTATTAAATTTAAATTTAAAATAAATTTATATTATTATATTTTTTCTAATATTTTTTTTATAATTTTTAATAATATTAAAAAACTTTCATAGTTTTATGATGGTATAGCTTTTATTAATTTTCTTTTAAAATTTTGAAAAGTCAATAATAATAAATAAATAGAAACATTAAATGATATGTAAAAAAGACTTTTTGAAGCCTTGCACCCTTATTTTGTAAAATTTTTTGTAATAATAATAATTTTTTTAAATTAAAGATTTGTAAAAAGTTAGGAGTTTCAGTTTGGTCCAATTCATCATATTTATTATTTTACTTTTACATAATATAATTAAAAAAATTACTATACCATTAAACATAATTTAAAACAAGATTACTTTAATTTTAATTTTAACATTTACTTAGTCTCCTTTCCTTACCTTTTTCATTTACCTCTTTACACGTCCTTTTACGTGGATACTTTACCTCTTCATTTCCTCTACTTTTGGCGATCTCTCCCATACAACTATGGATCACAGGTGTCCAATTAAGTTGGCTTTTCATACACTGGCCGTGAAGTGCACGTTAGCATAGTCGTGAGTTTGGTGAACGCCGAAAGATAGAATAAGGTAGAGAATGAGAAATGAAACAGGTTGATAATTGAGGCAGATAATAAAACTCCTGGACAGTTGAAGAATTCCAAAAGTTAATCATTTAAACGTGGCAATCATATAATGTTACAGTAATTTCTTAATATGATTAGGTAAATGTTAAAAAGTAAACAAGTTAATGGATGCATTTATAAATGCAAAGAAGTTACCAACAATAAATCTGACTCATTGATTTTGGAGGACATTGAAATGATGCCCAAAGGCTCCCATACAAAGGATACCCATAATCTCCCATGGTTATTCTCACGATTGAACTTGCATTGGCTCAGCTGATATACATTATTGATTGTCAAGTTAAAGGTGGTCCATGCAAACTCGATATGAAGGAAAATTCCAAGGCAAGTTCCCATGTGTGCCTATCCAAGGTTGAGGGTAAGCTTTCCACTACAGACCGGGGATGAAGCGTAGGAGGAAAGGCAGCATTCTGTGCCACCTTGCAGTGGCTTTCGTATTGTGTTGTCTGGATTGCATTGGCCTTTGTACTCTCTGTTGTAAATATCATGTCGAGATAAGATTAGCCCTATAGTTTTTATTTTTAAATATTAATCAGTATGATATTCTGATAAGCATTTATGGTATCCATCTATGTCTAAATACTCTACCGCAACGCAATTAAACACAATAACACAACCATTCATTACAAGGTGCGCAACAATCCAGATCCCCTAGTAAATCCGATACTATGAAGTCTTGTTATGTGTTTTCTACTTACCATCTGTTTTCTAAATAATTATTTTTCTTCATTTGGTATTAAACTCGTGACAAAAAAGTTACCAGTAGGTCACGTTCGGATGAAGACAATGGAAATCCAGGGATGAAGACAATGGCAATCCAGATGATTCCTTCTGTCCATAATATGACGACAAGATTATTATTAAGAAAACCATTGACCTCCTCACTATCACGAGACAAGAAGTGAGCATTCGAGGAATACACGCATTATGCACCAAATATATAAAACCAAAAGAAAAACCACATAGAAAAAATGGGACTGGCTGGTAAATGGCACGAATTTTAACAATCAAATTGAATCCCTTCGAGAATGGTTGGCCTCCATCTTCATCTTTTTCTGATAAGGGAATGAAGATTCCAATTTCCACCCCCTAAGTGAGGCCATTATTGCGTTTGTCTAATGTTTATGGGCATATCAATGAACTGTCATTATTGTATTTGTCTAATGTTTTTTTGGGCATATCAGTGAAGTATATTTTGACCATTATGAAAACACTCATTTGAAGTAAAATTGTCATCGATTCCATTGTTGATTTGTATTAGTTTGTTTTTGAGTATATGTTTTTTCACAATGTTTAATGTTTTAGATAGGAAATGAAAATTCTTTCTTTTTATTAGTGTAAGCTATCTATTAAGAGAATGGTATCTGAGTTGTCTGAAAAGGTAGAAGACAATGGGTAGCCTCTAAATCAGTTAAGAGAATGGTATTAGGCTCGGACATTGGACTAGAGGATACTTGAAGGTTGGCGTTATGTGGGTTAGTGGGGAGATTTGCGTACAACAGTTTGTGTGAGGAGAAACTTACTGTCTTGGAGAGGGTATCACTTCCGGCTATATGATATGTTCCAGAGATTTACTATTTATCAAAGGGTTGGCTAGGTTTCTTGTGTAAATGTCCAGAAGATGTTGCTAGACTGTTGGACACGAAATGCTAAAGAGATGGAGGGTTGCCTTCAACCCGGAAACTGAATATTTTTCTTTAAGACATATATGGGTATTGTTACTAGGCATGCCTCTGTATTTGCAGAATGAAGGAGCCTTGTCGGCCATTGGAGACACCCTCGGTAAGCTTATTATGACTGATAGAGAAAATCTTGCGGCGGCTTCAAGAAAGGTAGGAAGTGTCTTGGTATAAATGGATGTGCATCACGGTTTACCAACGACACTCGAGATAGAGTGGAAAGGTAGATGCATTCTTCAGAAACTTGATTATCTAGGTATTCCGTTCAGGTGCAACTTCTACATAAGCACCACACATCTCCGGCATGATTGTAAAGGTTCTGGGGTCGGTGATGAATCACATGAAGGTTTGGATATAAATTACAGTCAACCTCATGTTTCTATGGAAACGGGTTTTTGTGGATATGAAGATACTCACGAGGATAGGATCGATTCCAACACTTTGGAGAATTCATATTCTGTCTTAGGTAAGATTCAAACTCACTGCCCATTTTTTTATAATACACTGTCTGTGTGGGAAAGAGATGCTATAAATTCCTTTGTTTGGCTTAAGAGTGTTACCGCTTTTTCTGGCTCGCCACCTTTTTTAGAGACAAGGGTTTCAGATGATCCTAGTTGTTCTCGAGGAGGTCTAGGTCCTTTATTTATTCCTCAGACTGTTAACCGAGATTTGGAGACTGTGAATTTAACTCACTGGTAAGACTTCAGTCCTTAGCCCGCCTTTGGTACCTTCCAATCCTTGTGTAGCCACTAGTAGTATGGAGATTAGTCAACCTTTGACGGAATTTCCTTCAACTCCTCCTTTTTATAGAGAACCGGAAGATGAGGAGTCATCTCTTTCTGCAGTACTTGATTCACTAATAACGTTTATCCGAGGTAATGATGCATCTGTACAATTACCATTCTTTCTTGGTAAATCGGAAATGGATCCTGTGGCTGAAAAAGGAGAGGCAAGTGGCTCGAAATCTACTGTAGAGGAGGCCGGAAAAGAATTTGCTTGGTCCAGGGGGTTGGGAATTGATCTCTCACCGATTAAAACCCGAAGTGCACGAAAGAAAGCATCTGTTGAGAAGTCACAAGATCCGGTGTCACTTAATTCCACCGAAGGTGGGGCCCTTAGATATTTGAAGGCCCTTGCTAGGTCTAAATAATGTTATTACTCTCTCTTAATTTAAGGGGAACAAAAGGCATCCTAAAATTATCCCCGGTTCAAAGTGTTCTGGACAAATTTAGACCAAATATCGTTTTCTTACACGAGACTCTAGTGCACTCTAAGAAAGCTAGATCTTTCTTTCACACTCTTACACCAAAGTGGTATTGCAGTGTAGTGAATTATGTTGGTACTTCAGGAAGTTTATTGGTTTCGTGGGATCCGATTTTTTTTGAGCTGATCCCTTTTCTTACGTGTGGTGGGATGTTATTGACAAGCACTCATTTGGAAAAAAAGAGACATATTTCACTTATTAATGTCTATGGGCCCTATGTGGATCGTAAACAATTTTGGGAAAGGCTCACCCTTAAAAACTTAATACTTGTTGGGGACCTGAATTTGACTGTTTCATCAGGCCAAATTTGGGGAGGTGTGTCTTCATTGGAGACATTGGCCAGTTTTTTCACTAATTACTTTCATAGAAACAGGCTCATTGACATTGTCCCTGGAAAATTGGTGCCCACCTGGCAAAATGGTCGACTGGGAGCAAATTACATTGCAAAAAGACTTGATCGATCCCTCATTCCAGAAGACTTACTAGCATCTGTGGAGGTTTACAAAGCTTGGGTCGAGTTCCCATACATCTCCGATCACGCTCCGATCTTTCTTCAGTTAGATTTGCCTCCTCTTTTTAAAGCCTTCCCATTCAAATTTAATCCTCTGTGGAGTAAAGACCAAGGTTTCATTATGATGGTGCAGAAACTATGGAGCGATCCTTTGTATTTGTAGGAGACTGGTAAGCAAAGACGCCTAGTTTGGAAATTAAAAGATTTAAAATATTTTACAAGAGTATGGAAAAAGTAACAAAGACTCAGGAAAAATTCTAGGCTCTCTCGATTGGAAAATGAAATATCCTATAGAATACAAAATTTGGCTGAAGTAAATTGCAATAATTATGGTGATCAGCCTTTAAAAGTGTTGGGACAAGAAAGAAATAAAATTCTTCATGAAACAGAGGAACAGTGGCGTGAGCATAGCCGTGCTATTTGGTTACTCAGTGGAGACCAAAACACAAAAAAAAATCATAATTTTGCAAGTTATAGGAGGAACAGTAAATTTGTATGGGATTTACAAGATAAGGAGGGACAAGTGCATAGTTGTCAGGAAAATTTAAAAAAATCTTCCTATAAACACTTCAAAGATTTCGACAAAGATCCAATGGTACCTTCGATTAGAGAGAAAGTTAAGGTAGTTGCATTATTTACAAAGATGATGAATGAGTTAGAAGTTGAGGCATTATATAAACCTGCTGAAAAGGAGGAATTGCAGAAGGTGTTATCAAAGTTTAAAGTGGATAAAAGTCTAGCTCCAGACGGCTGGACAGTTGAGTTTTTCAAGGAGTTGTTTGCTATTGTTGGGGAGGACCTCCTAGAAATTGTCGAGGAGTCTAGACAAAAAGGTTACATTACGGGGGCATTAAACTCTACCTTTATCACATTGATCCCTAAAGTAAACAATCCTCATCACTTTGGAGATTTTAGACCGATTTCACTATGTAATCTGAGCTATAAAATTATTTCTAAGATTATTGCAGATCAGATTAAACCGATTCTCTCTAGATCACTCTCGGAGGAGAAATTGCGATTTCTACAGGGGAGACAAATACAAGATGCCATAGGTACACTTCATGAGTGTATTCATAGTATAACAAATAAAAAATCTAAGTCTTTGGTCTTAAAGTTAGATCTACAAAAAGCGTATGACTGTATAAATTGGGACCTGTTGCGCTTATTACTTCTACAAATTGGTATGGGCAACAATATGACAAATTGGATAATGAGTTGTGTTGTCTCCACCTCATATTCAGTTTTGATAAATGGTGAAGCTACAGATTTTTTCAAGAGTGGTAGGGGTTTGAGACAAGGTTGTCCCTTATCACCTCTGCTCTTCATTTTAGTTATGGAAGGACTAAGTCTCCTGCTGAAAGAGAGTCAAAGTTCAGGTAAGTTGACAGGTATGAATGTTTCCAGGACTATAAAAATATTACATATACTTTTTGTTGACAATGTGATCATTATGAAAAAGGATACAATGCAGGAGTGGTGGGAGATTGATAAGGTTCTAAAGTTTTTCTTTTTGACCTCAGTATTAACTATTAATGTAGAAAAATCTACTTTTCAACATGCGGGACTAACAGAACAAGATCTTATTTCTTTCAAAGTTTTCTTTCCTTTTAGTCTCTTGGCGTTAGAATTGGGTTTTAAATACCTTGGATTTTATCTTAAGGCACGAGCGCAACGATCTGAAGATTGGAATTGGCTATTAAAAAAGTTTGAAAAAATAATAAACAATTGGTGTTACATGTGGTTCTCCTTAGGTGGACATTTAATCCTATTGAAAGAAATGTTATTAAGCCAATCTATTTATTAGATGTCTATGGAAGTTGTTCCCTATTCGGTTTTGAATACAATGAGGAAGTTGATGTATAACTTCCTCTGGAAGAGAGATAGTGTTTCACATCAATTGCACCTTTGCAGTTGGGAGAAGATAACTGTCCCTAAGTCATATGGGGGTTGGGGAATTCTAAACATATATGATTTTAGCAAATCATTGGTTTTGAATACTCTCTGGAGAGTTCTTATGGGAGAAGGAATTTGGCACACAGTCATTATCGACAAGTATATTTGCAATTCAACTGTGACTAATTGTCTTAGATCAAGATCATTCGAGGAGAGTGGGGTTTCTAAAATATGGACTGGATTGTTAAAATTTGTGTACCCAATTACACATGGTTTAAGTTGGAACCCAGGATCGGGTCATTTAATTGACTTGGGCAAGGATTGGATCCTGGGCATGGATGATAGCTCTTTCCTCTCTAATGTTCTTGTGGATGCTTTAAAATATCAAAATATCCTTTCTCTTGCACAGGATAGGAATCCTACCAGTGATCAATCTTTATCCTCTTATTGGCTAACAAGCGATGATCTTGGTTTTGAGGGAAAAATAGCTTTAGAGTGGGACCAGTATAGACGAGCGCTTATTGATTCGGGTGTTATCATCCAAGACAAGGACGATAAGTTTATGTGGATTAGAGGCGACAAGTGTGGCCTTCCTTCTGTAAAAAAAAATTATTTGAGTATTATTTCCTCTAAAATATTGTTGAAAGTGGAGAGTTGGAGACTTTCTATTTGGAAGTGGAAGATCTAATTCAAAATTAAGTTGTTTATCTGGTTGGCAATGGAAGAAAGAATTTTAACCTGGAACACGCTGTAGAAAAGAGGTTGGGTTGGACCGGAGTGTTGTCCACTCTGTAAACATGATTCTGAATCGATCATGCATTTATTTAAGGTGTGTCCTTTATCCATATCAGTTTGGAATACTATTTCTCAAGTTTTAAAATTAAATAAGAATTGGGATGGTAATACTCTCTCGGATTGTTTTAAAAACTGGTATATGGAAAAGACTGTACCTACTCAGCTTGCAACACATAATTTGGCACATCTAGCATGAGCGCAATAAAATGATTTTTGAAGATTCCACTCCTTCAGTGCAGGCGGTGATATATAAGACTTTGGCTCTTCATGATAGTATTAGTTCTAAAAAAAAACAGACTTCTGAGAAATGTATTGATAAATCAACAACATGATTCAGCTTTCGCTTAGTTCAACGGAGCATCAAAAGGAGATGGCAGTGGGAATGGTTCAAGAGGGTTCATAAAAATTTGTAAAATTTGTAAAAATGGTAAAATTTGTATTAAAGTAAATTTAATATCTCAAAATTTGCATCTCAATAGAATAGATTTTATATCTCAATTGATTTAGATTAATTTATATAATTTAGATGTACTTGTCATTATTAAATTTAAATAGGAAGGTTTTTACAATTTCTTCAACCACCTTTAAAAATTGCATTTTTTTGATCAATTGCTTTGATCATTGATCATCATTTTGTTTTGTTTTTAATTAATTAAGCTTGATAATAGGTGTATGGAAAAGTAGTTATCTTTAAGTAATTAAGCTTGACAAAAAGGAAGTTATTAAGGTTAGGGAAATATTAAGATTAAGGTTATTCCTATTAAAATTAGGATTAAGGCTATTTGTATTAGAATATATTTTATACTAAAAAAATAATTTAAATAATAATAATTTAATTTTAATCATAATGATAAATTTTTAATAATAATAATAATTTAATAATTTTAGATTTTAATGTATTAATAGTTTACTAATGTATTATTTTATTATATTCTAGCAATATACTAATTTATTAATTATTTAATAATGTGTTAATGTATTACTTAATTAATACATTACATTATTAATGTATGAATTAATTAACAAGTTACTTTATACATTAATTAATGTAAATTAATACTTTAATTTTTACATCACATTAATGTAATAAGGTATTATTGATGTATCATACTTTAATAATGTATTACTACTTTATTAATGTATTATTTTATCATTGTATTAATATTTTTTTAATCCACTTCATTTATATTAATGTACTATTTCAATAGTGTATTAATGTATTTTAATTCACTTGAATTGTTATTTAATATTTAAGAAAGAGTGTAAATGTGTAAATATATTTAATCTTGAAAAATATTTCAATTTTGTTTTATTTAAGTTAAAAAAAATATTTATTAATAAAATAATAGGAATCAACTATATTTTTAGTTTTTATATATTTAAATCATATTGGTATTTCTTAATGGAATAATAGTAATAAACTATACTTTAATTTTTTTATTCTCTTCACTAAATGGGTTTTCATGATTGGTCGGACAAGCCACAGTTGGGTCAATTGAATGTCGACGTTTCGGATCCAAATCAGGATCCATCTTCAGGACAATGTCTTAACCCAGGCTCATTGTCCTGAAGATGGATCCTGATTTGGATCCGAAACGTCGACATTCAATTGACCCAACTGTGGCTTGTCCGACCAATCATGAAAACTCCAACCACAGAAATATTTTTGATTAAATGGGTTTTATTGTAGTGAAATTTATCATTTTCCTTATAATAGTATAACTTATCATGTGCAAAGTTTTATATGATTTGTTATTAATGTGCTTATGACAAGTATAAATTATTAAATGATTTGCTATCAATATCGTTAGAAAAAATATAAATCAAGTAGATTTACTATCAATGTCCTTAGAAGAAGTATAATTCATCATCTACAAAGTTCTAGATGATTTTATATCAATATTTTTAAAACAACTAAAAATCATCAGTTGTAATGCTAATGACAATTTTTTATCAATGTCGTTAGAATAAGTAATATTCTAAGTTTCCTTCTTTGTAATGCATCACATTAGTTCACAATTCCTTTCTTTGTGAGAAATGAAAAAAAATGTTAACTTTTTTTTCTTACTTCGCCAAAACTTCCTTTGTAATGTTTTGAACATAAACCAACCTTGTCATGTGACGAACATGATCGAACGTTGCAATTTGAAAAAAAAAATTGGACATTGCAACGTGATGAACATATTAATATTACACTGTGACGAACACAGTAGCATCGCAATCTAACAAACATAGTAATGTCACATTGTGTTGAACATAGCCATGTCGTTGTAATGTGACGAACATATCCCCACCGTCGCAATGTGACAAACATGCCTTATTGTCACATTGTGATGAACATAGCCATGTTGTTGTAATGTCATGAACATAGCCTCGCCATCACAATGTGACAAAAATATCATTTCCAAGCAATGTGATGCAAATATCCTGTCATCACAATGTGACAAACATAGCCTTGTTGTCACAATGTGTCGAACATAGCCATGCCGTTGTAATGTGATGAACATAGCCCCACCATCGCAATGTGACGAACATACACTTATCGTCATACTGTGACGAACATAGCCTTATCGACGCACTATGAAGAAAATAGCCTTATCATCACATAATGTGATGAACATAGCCTCGTCGTCGCAATATGACGCAAATATCTTTCCCTGACAATGCGATGCAAATATCTTCTCATCATAATGTGACGAACATAGCCATGTTGTCGCTATGTGAAGAACATAGCCTTGTCGTTGCTATGTTTTAAACATACCCTTGACGCCACGATGTCATAATAATAGTCTCATCATTGCTATGTTATGCACATAGCCTTCTCATCACAATTTGAAGAACATAACCTTGTCGTCTATATGTGAGGAACGTAACCTTGTCATCACAATGTGATGAACATAGTCTCTTCATTGCAATGTGATGCAAATATCTTGTCGTTGCAATGTGTCGCAGATATCCTGTCGTTGTAATATGATGAACATAGCCTTGTCATTACAATGTGATGAACATAGCCTTGTCATCGCATTGTGACAAACATAGCCTCGTCACCGCAATGTGACGCAAATATCTTGTTGTCACAATGTAACGCAAATATCCTTTCGTCGTAATGCACCACAAAATATGCTATCGTCGCATTGTGACGACCATAGCCTTGTCGTCGCAATGTGACGAACATAACCTTGTGACGACAAGGTGATGACCTTGTCGTGACATTCTGAGGGTATTAATACTATGTGTTAATACAATATTAATACATAGGCTATGTTTGACACATACTATTTACTAAGGATATGTACTAATACTTTATTAAGGCTATGTATTAATACTTTACTAAGGCTATGTTCAACCTAGTCTATTTACTAAAGCTATGTATTCATACTTTAGTAATGTATTACTACTTTATTAACGTATTACTAAAATGTATTACTTTATTAGTGTATTGATACTTTAGCAACATATTAATTAATAATGTATTCATAAATTAATACATTACAATATTAATGTATCAATTAATTTATAAGTGACATTATACACTAATGTAAATTATTAATTTAATTTAGACATCACATTAATGTAAAAACTAATTGTTAATGTATTAATACTTTAAAAATGTATTACTACTTTATTAATGTTTTAATGTATTAATAATTTAATAATGTATTAATGTGTTAATTAATTAATACATTGCAGTATACATTAATGTATTAATGTCATATGTAGTCATGGTCATCGCTATCCATGATCATCTACAAACAACAATTGTCGAACTTGGTTAACCATTGTCAACCCACGTCAACCACAGTCAACCATAGTCATGGTCAACGAAGGTCAACCATATTGACGATCATACATAATTAAGGTCTAGGGAAGTTAACCATGGTCATAGTCAACCCTAATTCACCATGATTATGGTAATCAAGGTCAACCACAATTAACCATGGTCATGGTCAACCATAATTATCCATGGTCATGGTCAACCACAATTAACCATGTTAACCATAGTCAACGTTTCCTTCCCAAAGTCAACCAAGGTCTACCAAAGTTAACCATAGTCATAG
>ML810715.1:198297-227894 GCA_009831015.1 Picea engelmannii
CTTTGTCCCTGATTATGCCGTACGCGCACATGGTTTCCTTCGCTTACTACGTCACGACATCCCTTTTCATTGGGACGATTACGCCCAACAGTCGTTTGATGACCTCAAAACAGCACTGTCAAATGCACCGTTGATTAGTGCACTTGATTACAATCGCGACTACATTCTCTACGTATCAGCATCAGCTGTATCAGTAGCCGGCGTATATTCGTTTGGACCTTTCTTGGGAGGAAGATTTGATTTTTTATTTTGAACAGGTGCATTTTTTTTTGGACCCCCTGATCTAGGCATTAAATCATACTTCCTTTGGGTATAACTTTGAAAGATTTCTTGTTCCTTTATATCATCATCAAACTGGTTTGACAAATGTGATATTTCATAGTCCTATTGTGTCACGTGACTGTGATAAAGATCATTTTCATTAAATAGTACAACAAAATCATCTACAACATCATTTTCCACATCCATCTCTTCAATTTCATTGTTCCAGAAAGGAGGTACCAGTCTCTCATCTTTAGCATTTCTCCTCTCTCTCTGCATGAGTTGACGAGCATTATTTGGCCTTCTAAACTGATTTGTGTTTTTGTTTCCAATGTCCTGATATGGCCTATTGGGCTACTTGGTTTCCCATTTTAGTTTAGCTATCTTTGAAGTTAGGGATTTCAAGGTTTTGGTCACCTCATCTAGTTTTGGGTCAAATTTTGTTGGGTTGGAAGAAGAAGGAAGATCATCCTTCTTCTTATTTTTATCCCTATGTGATTTGTTCTTTAATATTTTTGATGCTAGGATGTTAGACTCAACCTTAATGTCTTCCTCTTGCATGTAAAAAATAGTGGTGGACCTCCTCTCCCTCAATAGAAGAGAAAATCCAACATCAAAACAATTTGCAAATGTGATCTTGGTTGAGACTTCAATTGGCTTAATATCATCAGGAATCTTATTATACATATTGTTGAATCTCTTGGTGAAGTCTGATACATAATCACCATTCTTCCTTCTTAAAGCCCAAAAATCAGTTATTTAGTCTCTCTTATCTCCCCATTGTTTTAGGAAAGAATCATCCAATGCCTCAATACATGTGATAGAATCTAGAGTTAGGACACATAACCACTTCCTTACCTCTCCATCCAAACTTTGCACAAACAAACTCATCCATACATCTGCATGCTCAATGCTAAAGTTGTTTGCAAAACTATAAAATGCCACAAGATGTTCTTCAATGGTCACCTCCCCCTTACCATTGTACTTTGGCAGATATTTCATGTAGTCATCTATGGGAAATGCATTTAATTTTTTAGGTAGCACCAAAGGTGCATACATGGTTGTAATGATGCCTTTCATCATGTTGACAACCATGTTTAGGAAAATTGGGCTCTAAGGTTTAGGAGGAGTTGTGGGTGTGGTTGATGGAGAAGATGATGAGGCAAAATTTTAGACAGGAGATGTCTTAGGGATAATGACAAGGGGATTTTGAAAAATGACAACCTCAAGCTACTTCTTGTTGTGGAAAAAGGCAATTTTTTCAATTGTTTCCTTGCCTTTGGATTGCAAGGGGTATATCTAAGAAATGGTAGTCTTCCTTAAGTGTCCCTCTGAATCAGGATTGGTTGTGTCACCACTAAGATCAAGTTTGAATTTTGGAGTTTTCGTAGGCTCAGGATTTTATATCCTATATCCTTTACAGGGAACCAGAATTCCTTAATAGATTTTCATTCAGTGGAGTCTCTAGGTAAAATATGGCAACCACCTTTGTGCCTAATCTTTGTTCACCATCAAATATAATATCTGTTCATTTTCATTCTCCTAGGGAAATATGTTTCTTTACTCTGTTCCCCGACAATGGTGCTAGAATATGTTGCTCCTAAGGTTTGCACCCGATTTCTAAAGGGTAGAGCTAGGCCACCTCAAGTTTTGGAATGGTTTGGTTTTAATGAATTAGGTTTTTTGGTCAACTGATAGGTAGGTTTTCAAGGGTAGAAACTTGGTTGTACTATTCAAACAATATCATTGTAGGTTCCCCTTAGCTAGTGGCATACATTTTGATGAGAAGGTAAGGATATGAAGAATAAAACAAATGAAATACAAGAAAGCATACAATGTTACTTGTTGTATGAAATTTCAAACTTGAAATAATATTCCAAATCTAAAACATGTATCTTGACACAAATCATCCAAACAAGGATGTAATACAATCAACTATCTACTGCAAACAATATTTGAAACCAAGTTTCATAGCAATAAACAATTCATTGAAACAATAGCTTAAATGAAAGGAAGCTACACATTGCTTACATTTCCAACTTACATCTTGATAGGATTAAGAACCCACAAATATTTGAGAAGAAAAAAAACAAACTATCATCAAGACTTGTATTCACCAGGTAGGAAACTTTACAATATTATCCTTCAGGTCCAACCAAAATTCGGATGTTTGATCTCCCAAAAATGCAACCCTATTACATTAAAAAATATGTCTATTTATCTCTTTCCCAAGAGGGTTTCGACCATATATCTAGGATCTAACACAAAATTTCACATTACAAATAGACTCTGTAAAGAAATTGACTCTCACTCCAGTAAAACTTGAAAACATTTGTTTGACCTGATTGTATTTGGTTGGAAGTATCAATCACGACTTCCCTTCAACTCGACCTTAACAAAAAATATGGTTCATATCAAAAGAAAATGACCACTTATTACACTTGGCAGAAGTATCTTGAACTAAAACAAAAAAACTATATAAGTGAAACTATAACTACTATTGACAAATGACGTAGAACAACTCCTAACAAAAACCTTCGATAGTTGTAGTTGGAAGGTGACTATGCATGGATTCCCACGTACACTCCAACTAGAGACCAAACTGGAGTACAGGTGGATCAACTGGCATAAGTCTTGAATCCTTTCTACTTTGACAATAATAGACCTCTTAGATTATCTCTTTCAAGAGAAAGCATTTTTTGTGATGTTTCTTTTGCAACTTCTGGTACTTATTTTGTATCTTAGTATGCTTCATTTCCATATCTTGCTTCTGTTGCTATAAACTCTGAATTTGTTTCTTCAGAATTTGTACCTGGAAGATGTCATATATACCTCTGTAAGCTTCAATATTTAGTTTTATCAAGACTTGTACCTTACTTCTAACCTTTATCCCTTGTTCTTACTCTATGGAAGATTTGTTGAGGTCAATGGACAACTTAGTTTTTCTTGGCCTCATCTCATATCTGGGTGCTAACTAGGAATTGTTTTCATGTGTCTCCCTCACAGGTTCCTGCATATTCAATGTTTTTTCTTTAATCTCTGGATTGGTATCATGTGAAACCTGCTCAAGAAATAGCTCCGCATCTAGTGTTATGCCATCAGATTCTTGTTCAAGTTCTAGACTAAGGTCCATTTCATTTTGTTCTAAATCCAAGTCTGCAGGGTACTCTGTCTTCACAGCAGCATACTTTATCCTAGAGGTCTCCCCTTTATATTTTTTCCTTGGCTTGTCCTCTGTCATCCTTTCCAATGTATGGATATCCATCTCCTCCATATTAGTAAATCTAGAGATGTCCTCTTTAGTGTCCTCATCCTCAATTACTATGGGTTGTTGGTCTTTCAAAGATGGATTAAACAATGCTTTAGAATTTAGCCTTAATTGATTTGTGATCCTAGATTTTCTATTAGGTTTACTGGGAATTTCAGGGTCTTGGTTCTCTTTCCTTTTTCTCCTCTTGTTTTCTTCGGGGGATTCCTTAATAAAGGTTTCCATAGCCACAAATTCTACACTAACAATCTCGGGACCATGTTGTTTAGTTTTTGTTTTCCTCCTTGTTTTTGTCCTGGGAATGTTATCTTGTTGCATGGTGGTGGTCACAAGCTCATCTTCAGAATTCTTAGGTGACAATGGTCCTGGTGGGGTGACCTGTTCCTCTTGATGTATGATACAAAGCTTGCTTCCCTCCTTCTCTCTTTGTTTTTTTGTAGATGATCTTAACTTCCTTCGAGGTGTTTCTTCTTTTGTCGGAGTAATTGGTTTGTTCCTTTTAGATTGGGTTCCCCCCTTTTTAGTTCTTATTTCTATTTTGCTGGGTATATTTTAAGGAGCACCCAGGTTCAAGGGAAACCCTCATTTCTTGGTTATCCTTGTCCCTTTTCTCTTCATACTGTCAATCAACTTCTTGTTCCTCTTGTTGCTGATGAGTTTCTAGTCCTCCTTCCTCTAACCCTATAGATTGTAGAAAATATTTCCAAGGCATTTATATTTCATCTAAAGCAAAGAGGAAAAATATTTTTATAAAACCCTGGTGATATAAAATTTCGTGAGTAGATTCAAGGTGACTCTGGACCCTTCTAGACATCTTCGTTAAACTTTTAAGAAAATAAAAAGGGAGGTTTAATTCCTTTTCACGACTTAAGTTCATAAGGAAACAGAGGTGATAAAAATTAACAATCGAGAAACGAAATTCACCTATAATATTCCTTTGGACTACAATGAGTATAACCCGCCACTCTTCTTTAATCCACATAATCGAGATACCCTAACTCCAATAAAGGTTTTGGTGTTCTGCCGCCAGGAATTTGTTGCAGAGCTCTGTCGACAAGTTTCCCTTTTTGAACCATCTCTCCCCACTGACTGGGAGAGAGCAGGTCGCTTCAATAAAATTCTATGTAATATGAATTGTGGTGTCTCCTATCTGGGTATGAAACCCATCAAAATTTTGTGCAAAGAGCAGGGACACTCCAGTATGGTGCCCATCAAAAGCATAGATAAAATCAAACCAGTTTGCTCTGATGAAAACATCTCTAATTTCCAACACTCTTGGGAAGAAACCATTTTTGTTCTAACTTCTTTTGCTGGAAATGTTGGCTAAATGTCTGCGTTAATTTGATTTCCTTTACCACCTGTAGCAATAATTACACACGATCCTACGATGATAACAGTTCAAGGTGTAAACATGCATGACATTAGCATGAATTCTATAATGATGGTCAAACTGGTGATAACATGCATGAAATCGAGTGCTCAATGATATGCACACGCAAGTGACGTGCCAACACAACTTGATTAGAAATTCTTAATTTTTTTGAACATTAAAACCAACAAAACAACGTGTTTTCTGTTGTTTGCAAGAATAGGCACATTCTTGCAATTAGTGTCCTTTTGCATCAAAGGCTTAAGTTAACTTTCTAGCAACCCACTAATGACATAACCATGGTGATGTGTGTTAATCAATTCAAACCAAAACATGTATTAACCTTGTAAAGACCAAGAAAATGATGGAAAAAAAAGGAAGATGACAGCAAATCAAAATGACTCAATAGAACATTGAAAAGAAACTAAGCAAGAATTAAGTTGACACATGGACGAGTTGATGGAGGAAAAGAAGGAAGAGGTGCATACCTAGGATTTAATAGAGATAAGGAGAATTTGGCAAATTTCAGCAATTCAAACTTGTAGAACAAGTGGACATGAACATATAAGTGAGAGGTTGTGTATTCTCATACCAAGCAACTATCAAATTTTTTTAAGTTGAAATGATTCCACTTAGGAAAGTGGACAAGTGGACGATGAAGGCAGCATAGGAAATATTCCTTACAATTTTTCAAGGACAACAAGTTGAGGAATTGTGGAATGATGTATAATACAACCTAAATGAAATTTCTTGGAAGAAGAAAATAATGTTGAGAATGGAATCAAAAGTCAAAATGTACAATGAAATACAAGGCAAAGAAGTCAGTGAGGAATGCATGGGGATAAACTTAAATAGTTTTGAAGAACTGAAAAAATATGTATATCACTACAACAAGTGTTGTAGGATAGCACTAATGGTGGAAGAGGTGACAACATCCATGCAAAGAATTCCTACAAGGGTAAAGCATTCAGATCAAAGTGCCAACAATAAGAAACAAAAAAAAGTGAAGGAAGTAGATTTGATGAAGGAGATTTCGATGTGGAGTACCAGCATAAGAACACAATTAATTTGTAGTACTCATGATAGAAAGGAAAATGGAAATCAACAACACAGGGTTTGGAGTTCAGGAGGAGGAGAAGATGCACTAAATTCACCTGCAATTGGAAAATGTCAGAAAACCATATGGAAATTAGATGAAGTTTACAATAGAGGGAGTTGGAAGACTCGTGAACAAGAGTCCATGAATTATTTTAACCTGGGGAGTCTGATGTAGGATAATTCTTCAAAATTTAACAAGACCAAGAAGATATTTACCCATTTACTAAAGGTGGTGGGTTCCCTTAATTAATTTGTTTTGTTTTCCTAAGTTTGTAAATTAAATTCTAGAAGTTGTATTTGAGGTCGATTAATGTGAATATCGTGAGAGTTATAGAGGGTTAGAGAGATCTTAGGGACAATGAGTGACTATAGAGATTTATTGAGGATTTTATGGATCTGAAATATTCTGGGGATTTGGTAAAGGAAGATTTTGTGGATCTGAACCAATTTTGGTAGCAAAATCCTTTTATTTCAAATATGTAAGATTGAGGGAATGGAAAACAAGTTAGCATGATATAAAGAGTAGAGAATAAGTGTGTGTGGAAGGGCCAAATATGGCCAACATGACCTATAAAGACCAAAGGAATGTAAACCTGGCCAGGAAGACAAGGGTGTCGGTGTGAAAATTAGAAATGTGAACATCTTTGTTGAAGAGAGATTTGAGAAATTCTAATCATTCTTGTGTTTTTTGAATCAAATTTTCGTATTGTATCCTTTCTATGAAGATTATCTTATAGGGATAAGTATTTGATTCTCTATTTAACCTTTAATTAGTCTATCCCTGGTAATTTTGCATAATTGCATACCCACATTGAGTTTTGGATTAGAGTATTTGTGGTTGGCACTATAGAGTATTAATTTCTCTCCAATATCATTCCTGGGGTTATATACCAAGCAGGATCAGGATCCCTCCATTCCCAAATTGAAGAGTTTGTACAAATAAGTGTTCTGGACAAGATCGCGATAGGGGAGCCATTCAATATAAATTACAATAAAATATCATTGTTGAATAGAGAGGTTTGTTATCAATCAACTGGAGGGGTGAGGTAAAATATCGATCATTGATCACTAGAAGGATCAATGACCCAAATTCTCTCCTAGAAGTCATGTGAAGGATTGATCATTTACAATTGTTGGATCGAGAGCATTGTTAGATCGATGATTTCTATTGATTTGAAGTTTATATATCAAATTCCTTTGTCATACTTTGACCCCAATGAATTTTGTATCAGAATCAACCATCAGACTCACCCCATTATGGGTTCCTTCGAAGCTCTGACGTCAATACTCTGACAAGCCATCATAATTGTCCATCGAAGAAAGAGACCAAAAATATAGATTTATTGTTGATTAGAACCTTGGTGACAAGATAAACTATGATGACGAGATCTAACCGTCCATAATGAATAGAGATCAAAAATCATGGTTTGGATTCGGGAAAGAAACAACACAAGTGTTAACCAGAGACAATTGTTTTGAAAGTTGGGTATACAGTTCAATTGTCAATCTAAAGTAAGATCTGCGATGGAGGATGGACCTCACACCATAAAAGTGAACGAAGATTAATGTAAAGGTAACCAACGCAAGTGGTAAAGCAATACCACCTATGAGACACTTGGTGGTATATTAAGCTACAACGAGATCCCTTGAGGTGGTTCTGTTACAACATCCTGATTCCCCGCTACACTGAAGTAGAATACCACTTATAGTAAGTGGTAAACCATGGTTTGGATGAATATTTAGCCCCTAGATTTGGTAAAGGCCATATGGAGAATGGGAATTATAACCCACATATGTTAATGTTGGAACTAGCTGAGTCTTCAGCACCAATTTCAAGTATAAAAAGAGATTAACCTAGTTCTTTGAAAATTTTGAAAGAAGTTTGGTGTCGATAAGGAGAGGGCTTAAAGGGTAAGTGCCCCTATTCATAAACATTGGTTGTGAACTTGTGCGAAAATAGAATGCAAGGATTATGTTGTCCAAAGGTTCTAGGCATTGTTTTTAAGTCTTAGATAAGTTCTAAGAAATAGAGTTGCTAGCAGAGTTCATTTATACTATGTTCCTAGGAATGTGATCGGTAAGGTCATCATTTGTGGTATCAAAGAAAGGTTAAATTTCTCATTTGAATGTTACATGGATTTGAAACACCAATGCATGGGTTGAAGAAAAGGATTTTGAAGTTTGGAAACTTCATATATGATGGCATCTAGCATGTAAAATGATCTCCATGTTTTTAAATCAATGTTGGTTGATAGAAATGGAAAAGGATGCAGTGACATAACTCTATAGCCATAGAAGCCATGTAAAAGGATAAAGAGTAAGAGTGGTAGCATAAGGAACCTCACAACAAAAGGGAGACTCCAGTATAGTGGAGTAAGGAGATAATTTCAGGAGAAGGACTTATAACAGTGAGAGGTAGAATGGATTTGAGGTCATTCCAATCAGTAAGCAAAGATGAACGGGAATGTTGGGAACAAGATCCTGAAGTACATACTATAAGTAGCAACAAAAAGGTAATGTGCCAAAGGATTGCAGCTAGAAGGCTGTAATAGTGAAGGTCTCATATGATGAAGCTCTATCTTTAAAGGTAGAATGGTCGAGGGGGGGGGATCCGAAATCTCATCCTAGCCGTAGATTTCTGCACCCACGACTCAACCGTAGATCTTTGAGCAATATTTAATCTCCGGGCGCAATTAAAGATAGAGTCGTAGATAGATCCTTACATCAAGAGATGTTGTAAGTAATTTCCAGCTGAGATTGGAAAGTGGAGAACAGTGGAAGTTATTAGGAGAGTGTGAGTAGAGTGCATAATAAAAGTGAGTAGCAGAGATATCTCATAAGGTTCTATAGGAAAGAACCATTCTAACGACAAAAGGTTAAGCTCAGGAGAAGCTTGATGAGGTATAGAGTAGCAAGGTGAGGAGACTTGTTACAGGGAGAAAACTTGGTTGCAACTCACAGTGAGCATGGGAAAGCTCACAGAAGGGAAGATGAATATGACTATTAATAGTCATGACAGTGGTTCAGTGAAAGGCCATAGAAAGAGGAAAGATAATGTCAGAGCAGATGAAAAGGAGAGAATGTGTGTTGAAGAGTTTGACAGGGAAATGATCGAGTTAAAAGAACAACTCAATTATGTGGAACAACTGCTACAAGAAATTGAAGGAAACCAAAGATGTGGTTGGATAATGAAGAAAAAGGCTAGATGGCTTATTAAGAAATTGATTTCTAGAAGGCATAGGTACAAGATGAAATCTTTCTTGAGAAAGGTGGAAGGGCTCTGGATGGATGAGTATGGGGTAGAAGTTCACTATTGTGAACATGAGGAAGGATCAATCCTAGGAGAGGAAAATGATGAAAATTATGGAGAGAGACTTGATGGGAGTCTCATAGAGTGCTCAGATCAGCACAAGGAGAGGATGATAGAAGCATCTCTAGAGACAAAAGAATCTCATATTTTTGAAACTAAGAATTTGTGTAAGCGTGTGTATGCAAGTACTGAAGATGATGGAGCTGGTCAAGAAGGTGACACTAAGAAAGAGGAAAAGGATCAACAAAGAGATTGTAGACAGTTTGAAGATAAAGGGAAATTGCAGGATGAAAAGGAGGAAATGGAAGATAGGAAAATAAACAACCTTATGACATGCTTAGAAAGGGATATCAACAAATTGCAAAAGGTTGAGGTAATGGAATTGTCCCTTCATATTTTGTTTAATGAGAATGAACATGTATTAATTGTTGATGGAAAACATTTTGTCTTGGGAGACAATAATGGATTATTGAAGGAAAATACTCTTAGCAAAAGTTGAATAATGGAGGATGGTGGAGTAGATATTAACAAAGAGAACTTGGTTCAAGGTATTGCAACTATTCTAGAGGAGACCATGAAAAGGAGAAGACAAGAGGATAGCCAAGAACCCATAGATATGTTTGTAGGGATTGATGAGGGTTATGCACAACAAAAAGATGAGGAGTAGGAGGTTATTTATGGATGTAACAAAGGGAGGAATGATGAGTGTAATCAACAAGTTGGAAAGGGACAGATAGTCTCAGAAGATGAATGCACAAATGTTCTAGTAAGTTATGGATTTTCAACAAACAACACAGGGGTTGAATGGAATGTGATGGAAATTATTCTCGTGGTGTTGATAGTTATTTTTAGTGTTGTAAAAGGGACTTTACAAGTTCATGGAAAATCTGTTTTGTATGATAATTTTGTATTCATTATAGAGACAGAGAGGAGGTTAACCTCTAAAATTAAAAGTTGGTAGGATTTCATCGAAAATAAAGACGTGTGTAGGAGGTTGCTTGGTGCCTTACAAACTTATAAGGGAGAAAAGGAAAGAATGAATGAAATCATGCAAGGAAAGGAAGCCAAATAGAAGAGTAAAGAACAAATTTCATAATTTAGACAATATTCTGGAAAAAAAATTACAAAGTAAGGACAAAGAAGATTTTTCCAAGACAAGGAAGTATGAACTAGAAGGAGGACTTGACAAAATCATTATATCATGTGCACATCAACAAGATGAAAACCAATAGGAAATTTTAAAAAGATTTTTAACGAGGATAAATATGTAAGATATAATATCTTTTCATATTTTAAGTTAACTATTGAATGTGTTTTACAAGATGAACGACAAATTACTCTTGGAAATATGTTTGCTTGTACAGATATAGACAAGCATGAGGGTTCTAAAGATAAATACAGTCATCTTTCCTTACTAGAACAAGAAGATGGAAGAAAGAAACAAGTTGACTCAAGGGCTTGGAATGGACGCAAAAGAGTTTTTATAACTCTTCCACAGGGTATTGTTGCAGAAAGAGAAGACTGCAAAAAATGTTGTATTGTTGGATATGATCCAATTATGTAATTAAAAAAATTCAAACTTGAAATTAAGAAGTTGTCTTGGAAGGTGATGAAAGGGTGAACAACTCAATTGAATGCAGCATGGATATAAGGACAATTTGGCAAAGTTCATCAATTCAAACTTGTACAAGAAGTGGACAACATATAAGTGAGAGGTTGTGTATTCTAATACCAAGCAAGGAGCAATTTGTTTTTGAAGTTGAAAGGATTCCACTCAAGATAGTGGATAAGTGAATGATGAAGGAAATAAAGGAGATATGTGTAACACCCCAAGGACGTGCCCCAGTTATATTATGAATTGTAATCGTGTTTATGAATTGTAATCATGTTTTGTAGGTTGGTGAGTCGAGTGTTGATAAGCTGGTGTGCTTATGTGCTTATTAGGCCAGAGAGCCTAAGTGTTAAAGGCCATGAGCCTATTTTTGTATATGTAATTATGCAGAACATTAATAAAGATTAAACATCATTGTGTGCAGACCGACCACAAAGAAAGAGTGATGGGGAAATAAGATTCCATAGGGTGGGTAATGGAAAAGGGGCTGAAAGGTTGGAAAAAGGGGCTAAGCTTAGGGGATTAAGTCCTTGAGAATAATAATTTATTATTATTCCAAAGCTGTGTGACAAACATGTTTTTATCCTAAGTACTGGGAAAGGCATCGTGTGCAAAAAGGGAATGCATGCAACTCTAGGAAAACAAGTGTCGACCTGGGCGCATGCAGTTAAAAGCTGAAGCATCAGTTGTGTTGGGGGTTCACTTACCATTTTCCATCCTCCAGGAATTGGGTAGAGTCTCTGCGAGTGCCCTCTGTATACCTCATGCATTTATGAAAACTAGAACTGTGAAGCCGATTGGTGTATTCCTGTGAATCTCGTGGCCTCTGTATTTGACATTTTTAATATTCACACATGAACCTGAGACCCAAAATTTGTGAATCGTTGTGTGTCTTCTGAGGAACCCAACACCTGAGTAATCGCCTTAGTTGTGCCATGTCTTAGCGTGGGTTGTTTCCGTCTGCGATGCCATGCCCATCTGTTGTTGCTAATGTCATCCCTGTGTGAATGAGTGTTGAACCGTTGTTGTTGTCCTCACCTGGCTGGAGATGAGTCAGGGAGTGTGTTGAATAAGAAGGTTTTCATGCCCGTGGTAGAAGAGGTAGGTTTTCAGGCCTATGAGAAACTCTCTCTAGGTGAGAGAGTCTATTGGGAAGTGGTTTTTTCCTAGAGAGAGTCTAGCACTAGCTACAGAGCTCTGAGAATTCCTGATCCGGCCTGTTGTCGAGACCCAGAGAGGGAGGTGAAGAAACCGATGGACTATTCTTGTGAAGGTGTATACTCATGGGTGGAATATGCATGTGGGGAATGAGAGTCCATGAGTAGTGGGCATAAGAAGGATCCTGGAGAGAATCCTTCTGGTTGCTCTATGTAGTTTTCCTATAACCTCAGCCTAGTCTAGGATTCCCTTTCCCTGGGTGGAGCTTCGTCCTAGCTCGAGGGTGACCCACTACTGAGCGTGATGAACAACGTGGTCTAAGGATGGAGGTTCGTGGAAGTTCTACATGTAGTTGGTGGAGTTAATCTGGTTTCAAAGATAAGTATCATTATGTGTTTAATTTCAATTAAATGCATGTCTATGATGCTTGTATGTTTTTGTGTATTCCGTTGCATGTATGAATTATTGTTAATTCTATTTAAGTTTGTATGATGGCAGTAAATCTATGTTAAATGTGTTAATTTGATTTAATGCATATTATATATAAGTGTATATTCCACGTAGTGGTGTTGCCCTATAATCAATTTGATGGCTGGGGATGTTACAATATGGTATCAGAGCATGGTTTCAATCCTAAGCCTGGATGGGTCGGATAAGTGGTCTTTGGACCCAAGGTTTCGAGTGGAAATGGTGTTCGAAGGAACCAATTTCAAACCTTAGAATGTTTCTGAGTGCCAAGGGGTTACTTGGTCGTGTTACGAAGCTCGGGAGGAGTAGCAGTAGAATACGACTGCAGTCGGCATGGTATTTGACCAGAGAGAGAGAGAGAGAGAGATCAACACTTGGGATGTTGGAGCCGTAGGATTTGTTCAGAAGGAGAGGAAAATCCTTTTTGACCGTTAGATCTGGAGGAAGTGCAGAAAGGGTAACCTGGAAGCATGTCGGACTTCACGACGTCGGTGAAACTGAATGCAAAGGTAAGAGAAAGGATGAAGCCGGAAGCTCCTAAGTTTGAAGGAGATATACACTGTAGATCATAGGAAAAGAGCCTGACCATTAGATTTGTGTCTAGGAAGGTAAAGGGAAGTCACTTCGGATGATTTCAAGTGTGGAGTGTGACAAACTCCCGAAGTCCTGAAGTAGATTGCAACCGTCTGGTGTGAAGGACACGTGTCAAGAGATCGTGTACTTCGGGTGGAAGTACTTCGGGAGGAGGCAAGTGCTATGAGTTTGAAACTCTCGAAGCCCAAAGTGCCGAAGTCACTCATAGTCATTGATTGTGAAGGAGGACATGCGTTGGTGGATCGTGAACTCCGGGAGAAAGTGCTCCGGGAAAAAATGAGCGTAGAGGATTTGAAACTCCCGAAGTCCGAAGCTCCGAAGCCCAAAGACCCGAAGTGGTGAGTCATGATGACATCACCTGGAGGTGAAGTAGACACATGGGTTGTGTGCCAAGTGTAAGTGGATTCCGAACCGTGGAAGGTTGAAATGGCATTAGGAACATGATGAGTGTCACCCATCTGAATGGGACACATATCAGTCGCTAGTATTCTGCCATGTGGCATCCTGTATGAGTAGGGTTAGTGGGGCCCGAGGTTACGTAACGTAGTTAAAGGTCAGAGGACCCACAGTGGCGTTGATCACGATACATCAAGATCAACGAACATGAGACATTGCGGGGACCCAAGTTGCACGGAAGATAATTCTCCAAGGCGGCCCCGTAATCCAAACCATGGTTTCACTGAGGGGTTATGTGTCGGTGTTAGAAGAATTGCGGGGTGAACGGCGGGTTTCTCAAAACCACCGTTGCATGCCCCTACAATTGGAAAATGTTAAGTGATGTGACATAATGACGTCACCAAAGGTGATTGGAAATTTTCAGAGATTAACAATTTGGATGTGCAGAAGCAAGATCCTCCAAAGATCTGAAGTCCCGAAGACCCAAAACTCAGACACCTGAGGTTCCATAGTAAGTTTCAGCCATTGGATGCTGGGTAGACATGGACTGTTGATCCACTCTACTTTGTGAGTTCACTAACTCTAAACTCCAAGAGATTGTTGTTTTGTGCTTTGAAAATATTTTGAAGCCGAAGGCCGAAGGCCCGAGTAAGCGCTTATTGATCTAGCGCTTGGTCACGTGGGTTGGGGACTGAGATAAAGGGGCTAGTGCCCGAAAAATTCACAGAGCAGAGCCTCGAAAGAAAATGAAGTTTGAAATATTTCTTGAATCAAATTTGTTTATGAATGTTGTCAGATTTGTTAAGAAATGATGCCCTGACAAATTTTGGTTGTCTGCACGTTATGTTTGCAGAAGTTTAACGAGTGCCAGAAATGAATAGAGTTTCCACTGAGTGCAAAGAAATGGAGGAGGCACATAATGCTTCCAGTTTAGAGAATGAAGCTAAAGGGATGGATGTTCATTTGGGAGTTGAAGGGTCGAACTCCAATGGACATGGAGAAAAGATAGATAAGGAAGGGCATATGATGAAAATCATTGAAAGATTGCTGAAAGATGCCCAAAATCACCGAGTAGATAGCAGAAAGTTCATGAAATCTAAGGAACAATAGGGAGAATTCAACTTAAATTTGACGAAAAATAGGGACAACAAGGAGAGAGACTCGAGAAAAATAGGGAGTCACGATAATTCTGAGGGAAGAATATCAAGGAGTGTTGGTAGACACCATCATCACTCCCAAGGTCACTCCAAGAGGAGGGCACATAGTATTTCAAGCCCATCTCCTACCAGAAAGCACAGGAGATCTGGAGTGGATGAATTGAAGGGTGAAATGAACAAGATTAAGCCTCCTACGTTTGATGGAGAACATAAGAAGGAGGAAGATGTCGAAACATGGTTGCTTGGCATGAGGAAATATTTCCAACTGCAAAATTATTCCTCTCATGTAGAAGGAAGAATTTCAATGTATCAACTGAAAGGAAAATCATCCATGTGGTGGGAATGGCTTGTGCAGGTGCAACACATTAGAGAGAAAGATGTCACTTGGAAAGAATTCAAGAGATATTTCGAGAAGAAATACTTGACTAAAATATACTATGACAGAAAGATGAAAGAGTTCTTTGAACTCAAACTGGTCAGCATGGCCATTGATGAATACAAATGAATATTTTTGGAATTGATGAAGTATGTTTCGTTCATCAAAGATGAGATTGTCAAGATTCAAAGGTATCTGAGTGAACTGCCACCTTCCATCGGTGACAAGATCCAGTATGATGACCCTAAGACTATGGAAGAAACTATAAGAAGAGTGAAATGCTTATATGAGAAACAAAGAGAAAAGACTACTTTTCGGAAGGCTTGGAATGACCAGAAGAAGTTTAAGAAAGAGAAGAGGCAGAAGGGAAACAAACCTCCCTTTTTCAAAAAAAATCCTCAAGGAAAACCATCGTTTAGAGAGCCGAGAATGGTTGACGTAGGGGAATAAAGGCCAAGGCAGACACCCATTCAGTGTTGGGTCTGCCACGGGAACCACAAGTATAGAGATTGTCCCGATAAAAATGGCAAAGTGAGAGTTGTCCATAATGTTCAGCAAGCTAAAACAATGGAAGACATGGGTAGTAGAATACTAATAATCTACACAAACCTGGACAATAGGCAAGCAAAATATCAGTCGCACATGATTGAAGTGGAAGGTATGATCAACAACCATGCCTTGACTATTTTAATTGATTTAAGGGCTAGCCATAGTTATATAGATCCTAGAGTGGTGGAAAGTTTTCAATTGTCGAAGAGAAAACATGGAAAATCTTGGTTAGTGCAACTGGCTACAAGAACCAATAGGAAAGTCACTGAGTTAGCTAAGTCTTGTCCAGTGGACATGAATGGACTGAGCACAAAGGATGAATTGAACATTCTACATTTAGGTTCTTATGACTGTCTAATTGGGATGGTCTGGTTGGACCAACACCATGCCATCCTAAACTGTCGTAACAAGGCATTCACTTGCCTAGATGAGGAAGGATATTGGAAAACAATCCAAGTAATTCCTAGAGTTGTTTCTATTAGAGAAATCTCAACAATGCAGTTGAAGAAGTGCTACAGGAAAGTCTGTCAATAATTTGCATCCCATGTGGAGGAAGCATCTAAGGATGAGGTCTCAAATATCAAAGACCATGCAATAATCAAGGAGTTTGAATATGTATTCCAGGAAGTACCCAGATTACCCCCGAAGAGAGATATCCACTTCTCTGTAAACTTGATGCCTGGAGAAGCTCCAGTGCCGAAAGCACCTTACATAATGAGTACGCCAGAGCTAAAAGAACTGCAATTTCATCTTGAAGAGCTTCTGAAGAAGGGGTATATATGCCCAAGTGTGTCAGCTTAGGCAGCCCCGATCATGTTCGTGAAGAAGAAGGATGGGATGTTGAGATTGTGCATCGATTTCAGACAGTTGAACAAAGTGACTATAAAGAAAAAAGTATCCTCTGCCGAGGATCGATGATCTTTTTGACCAGTTGAAGGATGCTAAGATATTTTTGAAAATAGATCTTAGATCAGGGTATCACCAGGTAAGAATAAAGGATGAATACATCAACAAGACCACCTTTAGAACAAGGTATGGTCACTATGAGTTCACAGTGCTGCCATTTGGGTAGTCAAATGCACCCGATGTTTTTATGTGCCTAATGAATGGTGTGTTCAAAGAATATCTAGACAAGTTTGTCATAGTCTTCTTAGATGACATCCTAGTGTATTCCAAGTCGGTGGAAGAGCATGAACAACATCTGCAGATGTTGTTGCAAGTGCTAAGAGAGCACCAGTTGTATGCCAAGTTGAGCAAATGCTCATTTGATCAAAAATAGATCCATTACTTGGTCCATATCATTTCAAAGGACGATATAGATGTAGATCCTGAGGATTGCACATTCGAATGAAGACTTTGTAGTGTGTACGGACGCATGAAAAGAAGGATCAAGAGGAGTCCTCAGTCAGAATGGGTTCATAATTTGTTATGAATCCAAAAATTTGAAAGACCACGAAATGAACTTTGCAACTCATGATTTGGAGTTGGCAGCCATCGTTCACGCTCTAAAGAAATGGAGACATTACCTCATGGGAAGGAAGTTTGAATTGAGGATAGACCATAACAGTCTGAAGTATTTTTTTGATCAACCAACCTTAAATGCTAGGCAGAGTAGATGGTTGGAATTCCTTTGTGAGTACGACTTTGATATCAAGCATATCAAAGGAAAGGAGAACAAAGTGGTTGATGCACTCAGCAGGAGAGTGCATGAATTACATGCTACAACCATTAGCATGTACTGAACTGATATTAAAGGAATAATTTCAGAGGCTGCAAATACAGATTTGCAGTACCGGGATTTGGTAGCAAAGCTACAACAAGGTAAGATGTCGCAGAAAGTGGAGAATTATAAATTGGAAACTGACGGAACACTTCTGTACAAGAACAAAATTTATGTACCTAACGCCCAAGAATTGAAACTTATGATTTTGAATGAAATGCATAATGTGCCTTATGCAGGGCACCCTGGATATTAGAAAACTATGGAAACAATTAAGAGCCATTACTTTTGGCCAGGTATGAAAATGGAAATTGCATAATACATCGCTAGATGTATGGAGTGTCATAAGGTTAAAGCTGAGCACAGACACCCAGCAGGGTTGCTATAGCCTTTACCCATTCCTCAGTGCAAGTGGGAAGTGGTGACAATGGATTTCATCACGGGATTGCCCAGAACCAGCAAGCAACATGATTCAATCATGGTGGTGGTGGAAAAGCTTACGAAAGTTGCCCATTTTATTCCACTAAAGACTACTCACAAGGCAGCTAACATTGTTGATATTTTTATGAGGAAAATAACACGATTGCACGGTATTCCCAAGACAATTGTGTCTGATAGGGACCCAAAATTTATCTCAAAATTCTGAAAAGTCTTATTCAAGGGGTTCAAAACAAATCTGAACTTCAACACTTCTTATCATTCTGAGTCTGATGGAAAGACAAAGAGGGTGAACAGAGTAATAGAAGATATGCTAAGGATGTAAGTGATGGAAAAACCATATAAATGGGAAGACTATCTACACTTGGTAGAATTCGCCTACAACAATGGGTATCAAACATCATTGAAGATGAGCCCATTTGAAGCACTTTATGGAGAAAAGTGAAAAACTCCAGTAAGTTGGGATAACCGAGCTGATAGAGAAATAGTTGGGCCAGAGTTGCTCAAGTAAATGGAAGAACAAATGTTGAAGATTAAGTAGAATTTGAAAGCTGCCCAAGATAAGCAGAAGAGTTATGCTGATAAAAACAGAACCCACAGAGAGTTTAAAGTGGGAGAGCATGTTTTCCTGATATTAAAAGCCAATAGAAGTTCCCTGAAGGTGGAAAATTGCGCCAAGTTGGTAGCGAGATTTTGTGGACCATTTGAAATCCTAGAAATGATTGGGCTAGTTTCATATATGCTTGCATTGTCTGCATCCATGACTATACATAATGTGTTTCATGTTTCATTGCTTAAGAAATATATACCTCATGCTAATCATGTTATTGATTGGAATGTGATTCAGGTGGAGCAAGAATGTGTCTTGCAAGTTTATCTTGTGTGCATATTGGACCGGAAAATCAAACAACTCCGGAATCGAGCCATAGGGCTTGTAAAGGTCCAATGGACCTGGTACGGTCATGAGGACGCGACATGGGAGCATGAGGATGCTATGCGAGCAAAATACCCACATTGTTTTGAAGATTTTGAAAATCTTGTTGATGTTGTGTAAAGAGTTGCACTGAAGACAGTGCAAAAATAAGGGGAGGGGATTGTAACACCCCAAGGACGTGCCCCAGTTATATTATGAATTGTAATCATGTTTATGAATTGTAATCATATTTTGTAGGTTGGTGAGCTGAGTGTTGATAATATGGTGGGCTTATGTGTTTATTAGGCCGGAGAGCCTAAGTGTTAAAGGCCAGGAGCCTATTTTTTTATATGTAATTATGTAGAACATTAATAAAGATTAAACATCGCTGTGTACAGACCGACCACGAAGAAAGAGTGATGGGGGACTAAGCTTCCAGAGGGTGGGTAAGGGAAAATGGGCTAAAAGGTTGGAAAAAAGGGCTAATCTTAGGGGATTAATTCCTTGAAAATAATAATTTATTATTATTCCAAAGTTGTGTGACAAACATGTTTTTATCCTAAGTCGTGGGAAAGGCATCGTGTGCAAAAAGGGAACGCATGCAGCTCCAAGAAGACAAGTGTCAACCTGGGAGCATGTAGTTAAAAGATGAAGCGTCAGTTGTGTTGGGGGTTCACTTACCATTTTCCATCCTCCGGGAAATGGGTAGAGTCTCTGTGAGGGCCCTCTGTATACCTCACGCATTTCTGAAAACCAGAACCTTGAAGCCGACCGGTGTATTCCCACAAATCTCGTGGCCTCTGTATTCGACCTTTGCAATATTCACACACACACCTGAGACCCGAAATCCGTGAACCATTTTGTGTCTTCAGAGGAACCCGACACCTGAGTAATATCCTTAGTTGTGCCGTGTCTTAGTGTGGGTGTTGTCGCTTGCGGTGCCATGTCCATCTATTGTTGCTACTGTCATCCCTGCGTGAATGAGTGTTGAACCGTTATTGTTGTCCTCACATGGCTGAAGCTGAGTCGAGGAGTGTGCTGAAGAAGCGGGTTGTCAGGCCCGTGGTAGAAGAGGCAGGTTGTGAGGCCTATCAGCAACTCTCTCCAGGTGAGAGAGTCTGCCAGGAAGTGGTTTTCCCCCAGAGAGATTCCAACACCCACTACGGAGCTCTGAGAATTCTTGATCCGACCCATTTTCGAGACCCAGAGAGCAACCGATGGACTGTTCTTGTGAAGGCTTATACTCCCGGGTGGAACAGGCATGTGGGGAATGAGAGTCTGTGAGTAGTGGACGTAAGAAGGCACCTGGAGAGAATCCTTTCGGTTGCTCTGAGCAGTTTTCCTATAACCTCAACCTAGTTTAGGATTCCCTTGCCCTAGGTGGAGCTTGGTCCCACCACTGCTGAGCTTGATGAGCAGCGTGGTCTAAGGATGGGAGGTTCATGGAAGGTCTGAACGTAGTTGGTGGAGTTACTCCAGTTTCAAAGATAAGTATAATTATGTGTTTAATTTCAATTAAATACATGTATGTGATGCTTGTATGTTTTTGTGTATTTCGTTGCATGTATGAATTGTTGTTAATTCTATTTAAGTCTCTATGATGGCAGTAACTCTATGTTAAATGTGTTAATTTGATTTAATGCATATTATATATAAATGTATATTTCGCGTAGTGGCGTTGCCCGACAATAGGGTTTATGGTTGGGCAAGTTACAATATGCCTTACAACTATTCAAGGACGAGAAGTTGAGGAATTGTGGAATAAAACCTAAATGAAATTGCTTGGAAGAAAAATATGATGCTAAGAATGGAATCAAAAAGTCAAAAAGTACAAGACAAAGGAGACGGTGAGGAATGCATGGAGCTAAATTTAAATTGTTTTGAAGAATTAACAGAACCATCATAACCATCCATCGTAGAAGGAGACCAATGATCCAGATTGATCGTTGATTGAAACCTTAGCGACGAGATAAACTACGACAACGAGATATGACCATCCATACTGAATAGAGATTGACGATCATGGTTAACTAAAGACAATTGTTCTGAAAGTTGGGTAGACAATTCAACCATCGATCTAAAGTAAGATCTACGATGGAGGATGGACCGCACACCATAAAAGTGAATGAATATTAATGTAAAGGTAAACAACGCAAGTGGTAAAGAAATACCACCTATGAGACACGTGGTGGTATATTAAGCTATAGTGGGATCCCTTGAGGTGGTTTTGTTACTACCTCCCAACCCCCCACTACACTGAAGGATAATACCACTTACAGTAAGTGGTAAACCATCGTTTGGACGAATATTTAGCCCCTATATTTGGAAATGGCCATATGGAGAATGGGAATTAGCACCTAGATATGTTAAGGTCAGAAATGGTTGAGTCTTAAGCGTTAGTTTCAAGTATAAAAATAGATTAACCTAGTTCTGTGAAAAGTTTAGACAGTACCAGTCGGCGATTAGTGGAGGATATGATTTGGGCCATAACAATGCAGGACAGTAAGGTCAAGCTCGTCGATTAAAAAATTAATTAACGAAGTCGTCTTCGATAGCTGAAATTGACAGAAAACGGTAAGAGTGGCCATATAAGGACGTGGGAGAGAGCAGGATCACCGAAAGTTTGGGGTGTGGGGTAGCAAAGGAAGAAAAAACTGACGGGATTCTCTATATGGACCGGATGGACAGTGGAGGACAATGAATTACCTAGAGTTTAGTATGTTATATATTTTAGTTTTAAGAGTACTTTGAAAGTGAATAATACGGTTCTGTACTGCCCAGTTTTTCTAACAAAATCACTATTATTTTGACGAGTCAAACCCGTGATGCACTAAAGAAATGATGGTTCCCAACCATTGATATTGATTGCTGCCTGCATTTTTCTTTATAGCTACCCATGCTGCAATAAACTCAATGTCGTTATGAAGTATGGACAAGTAAATGGAGGACATCCTAGGCTATTCGTCAAAGTTGAAACAATGTGTTCCAACCAAATTTGATGTAATTATTGGTCACTGGATTTCAAACAATATTTCATTGTAAAATTATGGTGGGAAGGTCGCCGCCCATACGGCCATTTGTGCAAGGATAAGGTAGTTGAGATGTACTGACATGCAATACCAAATTCCACCGTGTCAAAGGGGTTCGTCAATAAGGTAACTTTCTTTTACATGTCTTATTTGATGGGATTATATATGGTATTACATTTAAGTAATGGTTCACATTGTAATGGAGTCAATTTTTTTTTTTAATGTTTTGTAATTACTTTACAACATTTAAAAAAACATACTAGGGTGTAGGGTATAGAGTGTTTTTGGGTGCAATGATTTCATTTCATTAAAATATATAACATTATTTTAAAGTTAATAAGTTAAGTCTTTGAATCATTTTGGTAGAGGATACAACTTAAAGTCATAATCACAAACCTTTTATGTGAAGTTGGCAATAAACTTGTGATATCTCCTCCTTAGGTTATTCTACATTTCCTTCCTCAAATCACTTTCAACATGCTAGGGATCTAATTACAAAGATACAATGCAAGTAGATCCAAGGTAGGTTGGGCCACTTGTATACTTCCACATTGATCATTTTTATCAAAAACATGCCCCACACTATTGAAGTTTATCTCATATCCTTCCATCCCTAGAACCTATAACATCAATGATTGGATAATCAATAGATATTTCATGCTTTTCCTATTTTAATTTATGTGATTACATATGAATAAGGTATCTAAGAAGTGAATAATGCTAAAATAACCTCAAGACCATACCTCATGCTTTCATGCTTTTAACCCATGTGATATCTTAGTCCACAAGCACTTGGATGTAGGTGCAATACACTTCATACTTACCATGCACATATCCTCTAGAATCTCAGTGTAAGGATTTTGCATAATAGATGAGCCATGCATAATAGATGAGCCATCCCTAATCCATATTAGGATGACATGAATGATCTCCATATTATCCTTTTAATGATTCACATGTGTTAAAGTTCTTCATTGAGTGTCCCTTCCATGATTTAAATTTGGTGTTTTGTCCTCGCCTTAAAAATATATTATTATTATTATAAATGATTAAATGAACTTTTATAATATAAAATAGAACAACATAAAAGTCGTGACAATCAACATTTAAATAAACAATTGTTATAATTATTGGTAATTTATTGTAATATTCAGTGATATTGATCATTATTCATTTCTTCAAGATGTGATTGTGAGAGGTGCTTACATGCCTTGTTTCATTTGGGTTATTTACAATAATTTGTCGAGTTTATGTATATAATCAAAGTTTTCTTATTGTTCCATCAATTATAAAATAAATAAAAAGGTAAAACAACATAGTTATTTACTATAGAGAGAGAGTTGGGGTGGGGTTTATATATACAATCAAAGTTTTGTTGTTGTTCCATTAATTATAAAATAAAATAAAAAGTAAAACAACATAGCTAGTTACAATATATATAGAGAACACTAGTAGATCCATCTTATTACGCCGAAGGTGTTCTTTTAGGGTGAGTTATCTCTCAACTTTTCGTCGTCTATCCATAGCCATTTGCAACGATACACATGTTTTGTTAATCTGCCATGTGTGATTGTCGTCCACCTTCGAAACCTATACCAGACCTTCACTACTCCTAGAGTCGGTGGATTCGTGTTCAACCCCTCCACACAAATGTTGCGGAATACCGACATACAACATCATCGTCCTACTCATGTTCTTTCTAGAAGCAACACATTGATGGACATTGATAGCGGTCTTGTAGATTTCCCTCTTATCAACTTCCAAGAATATTTGCAGAGAGAAGAATAATTTCCCGAGTTTGGTAATGTTGTGAGGCCCCTATCTCAAATCCCGGAAGACCACCAGACATGGCATGAGGCTTCTGAAGAAGCAGCAGATTTTCCTTCGTCCGGTACCATGGCGGCCACCGAAGAAACCCGCGTTGGAGGCTACTCAGGAGAAAATTCCACGGTCAGGGGCACTCCCAACTCATCAATTTCCACTTCCTCCAGCGAAGGCCATAAAGAATCCAGTGCAGGGATCAGATTAGGACCCTTAAAAACTGAACCGACCTCTGAAGATATCAATACGGAGAACAAGCCTACAGAACCAGAAATTAAGAAGCAATGAGTTAATTCATTTCCTTGAAAGTTTCTTTGATTCGCACACATTAATCTGTAAATTATGCAAGGTGATGTGTGGGATAACACGTCGCAGAAGGGCCCTATAATGTATTCTAATATAAATTAATCGAATTTGTACAGGAGCAGACCTAGGAAAAAGGTTCAGAAACGAAACTGCGAGCCTAGATTTTCTTTCATGACCAAAAGCGATATCGATCATCTGGAAGATGTGTATCGATGGGTAAAATATGGCCAAAAAACAGTCAAGAATAGCCCCGTTCCTAGGTTAATTACCCCTCCTAGCTTTATACAACATATTTTCCACACTTATATTAAGTTATTGTTAATAAATATGTCAGTTCAAACCCCAAAATCTGTGACAATTATCTCTGTTGTTTAAATCAAAATCAATGAATAAGATATATAGGTATATGGTATATGTAATTGAAATTTGTGAACCTAAGTTTTTCATGGGCTAAAGAATGTGTTGATATGAGATTGTGACCGTGGTATTTGATATTTAATTCCATTGAGCATGATAGACGATACAAATTGTGATCTTGGTCAATTCGAGTCTATGAGGGGCTGAAAATGGGGCACATTCATAGCTCTAATGTCGATCAACTCCTCCAGTGCAGGCCAAGGCCACGCATGGGAAACAAAATAAGTTAACGTTGCCTGGACATGGAAAGGTTTCTCAGCAACAACCCATGGAAGTTGTCATTGTTCAACCATAAAGTTTGTTGCAAAAAACGATGTTAGAAAATGTGTTAAATATATTGCAATATATTTAGACATATACAGTGGAAGAAATAAGAAATAAACACTGGAGAATAATAAAAAAACAATGGGAGAACAACTAACTTAGAATCTCTTTATCCACTTGAGGAGCAAGACTAGTGTAAAAACGTTGTCATTCATTAAAAATATTACCAATTATAGATAAGTGAAAGAAAACACATAAAGTGCATACCTTGGAAGCTTCAACCCATTTGTTATCTATGAATTCAAATGTGGCTGCAATTTTCCATGATTATCAAGGACCTTGGTGACCACACGCACCCACCATCTGTCAATCTCATCAGCATCAACTTCCTCGTGCAAATTAAACTAGTATTTACTATGCTCTGTAGGAGCTTGGATTTCGCCGAGTCGATCCAATGGAAAGAAGCTGGTGGAGACCATGGTGCTTGATCAGAAGACTTCTTGATTTCAGAGAAACAAAAAATCACCATCGATCTTATTGTGAATTCTTGATTTCAGTAGAACTTATTTCTTCCCATCGATCCTTCGACGCATTTTTAGCATGGTCGGGTGCTGTCATATTGAATGTGGAAATTATATATAATGATCAATATCAAATTTTAACATAAAGAATCAGATTTCGGAAGCTCAAGGCTCGAATGTAACTACATATTTAAGGAACCCATGTTCTTACAGTTAGCTTAAGACATCTACACCGGCCAGGATAATGGACTTGAAGTAATTCAAATTTCTCTTATTTTTGGATTCCTGAAAACTCGAAAACTTAAACTTTAGACCATGTATAGCATGAAATCCTATGACTTCCTCGTGATTTATACATAATTTCCATATTTTCTGTACATTTATCTTAAAAGTCTGACTTGCTTGTTGAAATTCAACACAAGGTCCATGCAACATAGCTTAATAAGAATTGGGAGCTTATGCATACATATTCCATCCACCTATATTCAAATTCTGAACATATTTTGAGTGAAATAACTTCATACACAAACATATAAATTCAAAAATCACAGAAACCCGAATGATGGAAATGCCTAAAATAAGATGTGATGAAACATGTATTGAACATACGGTTTCTCTACATGAAAGTAGCCTTCTGCATTATTTGCATTGTAGCATAACACTCTTGTCCAAGGTACGTTACATGGATCACCCTTCCCCCAATTCTTCAGGTTTCCATACAGGTCTCCAAGAGCCATCTTAATTTTTTTAAGGGCATCAACTGCAGCCAAGCAAATAATTCTTGAGACTTGATACATACCCATTTTAAAATTTAGCAAATAAATCTTGAGCCCTGATACATGACCTTTTTAAAATTTGGAAAACAATTCATTTGTGGAAAACTGAAGGCGACTACTTCTTAGAGGTTGCTAGCTTATGATATATGAATTGTAAAGTTAATAATTCAGTTAAATGCGAATAAATTACCTTCAGTGGGATCTGTATGTTGTGCTCCAACAAATAAGAGAGAGATTTCAGACGCCATAAAAAGCACTTATGCCCAAATGAAGTTGCGACCACAATCAACAGGCAGCCTCAGAGTGTTTGTTGTAATGCTCAAGAGACAGAGAGGTGGGAGAGTTTCTTATCACGGTGAGAGGTAGAGTTTCAAGAATCCACGCATACCAAAAAGCATCCAGAGGCAGAGTTTCAAGCATCCACACATACCAAAAAGCATTTAGAGGCAGAGTTTCAAGCATCCACGCATACCAAAAAGCATCCAGAGGCAGATTTTCTTGTCATGGTGAGAGGTAGAGTTTCAAGAGACAGAGAGGTGGGAGAGTTTCTTGTCACGGTCAGAGGCAGAGTTTCAAGCACAAAAGCGCAAAAGCATCCACGTACCAAAAAGCATACACTTGGTCAACTCCTTGGTTGTTAATCACAAAAGCGCAAAAGAAACCACATACCAAAAAGCCCAAAAAGCATACACCCTGCCAGCTCCTTGGTTGTTAATCATGTTGGTTGAGTTTTTTTTGTCAGTGTCGAGAGCTAGGAGAGTTTCAAAAAGAAAAAAACACACACATACCAAAATATTTTATGTTAATATTTTATAAATAAATATTTTCATGTTAACATTTTTTCTTGTTTTATGTTAATATTTTATAAACTCGCATACCCCTAAAGCAGGGGAAAGGGAATGCCGAATTGAATCAAGATGATACATTGTTTAAAAATAAGGGAAGTGTGTTGGATGGTTCATGGATAACTCAAAGCCTTTTATTTATCACCATTCATGATCGACAATTTCTCATATGCAAGGGAAGGAAGCACTTGCATGGTTCACCAAGAAAAAAAAAGAGAGGCTGTAAGCTAACAACCAAATTTATATTATTAAACCATAAGATGGGTTGCATTATTACAGTCCGAAATAGTACATACGTATCCCATAAGATGGGAAATACACATTTTGGTTGATCTCATGTATTAGGAATTGAAAAAATAAGTAATATAATAGTGGGTGCACCTCATTTCATGGCTTACAAATGCCATTTTCCAAGGAAATCTGATCTATGATCACATTGTTCTTCACCCTTCATTCCAAGCTGAGATCATGCTAGAAAGAATGGACAAGTCCTTAGATCTCCCCGAATCATTTCTATACTATCATCTAAGGGCAATTTAATATCATTTATTATCTCAACTTTTGAATACAATAAAATTGACCTATCAAATATATCATAACATTATCTTGTTATCTTGCATTATCCACACTACTGAAGATATTTCACACAAGCAGTGGTCCCAAGCACGAAAGCAAAACATGTGTATTTACACTTGTAACATAAATCATGCATACCTGCAAGTGTGACACCCGTGCCACCTACAAGTGTAACTCCTGGATCACCTGTGTCACCGCATAGCCAACACACATGCTTGATCTGTGTAAACTTCAGATACTAGTCTTTTTCTTTGTACCTCTTGGTCCAAAATACTAATTCAAAACCAACCCTCCAACGTGTGATAGATGTTATTGGGTAAGGATAATTATAGCGGATATGGTGTTCATGTAGCTGGTTGACCATGTGGATGTTGTTAGGAGCCTTGAAAGCCAAGTAACACTGGAAATATACTATGTTGGAAGCAACATGCCTCCTTAGGGCATTATGGGTTAGATTGATAAAAACAAAGTAAATGTTGAAGTGGGTCCATTTGGATGTGAAATAGGAGGAAACTGCTCAGTTTTCCATATATTTATATGGAGAGGATCTACTAAAGATTCAAACAACTACTAAACTGGATAGGGTTTAGCATTTTCTATAATTATGGGAGAAGGTGTTTCATAGTTAGAATTTATCTATTTTGATTTGGTTTTTTATATTTTTATATTTTGGTATGTACTTACGACCAAAGTTGTTTCAGTAATGTTGAATTCACATTCATTTTCACGAGACTCAAAATATGAGTCTAAAAATAAAATACTCTATCCGTGGATTTTACAAAATGTCCATTGACGGATGCTACTTAGTTTTTTTTGGGCGTTGGAATATGCTAGTAATTAGCTAAATAGCTATATTGTTTTATTTTTTTTTAATTTTATAATTAATGAAATAACAATAAAACTTTGATTATATCTATAAACTTAAGAAATCATTGTAAATACTAAATAACCCAAATACAATATTTAGTTAAAATGAAGAAACAAGACATGTAAGCACCTTTTATAATAACATTGTGAAGAAATAAATAATTATCAATATAATTGAATATTACAATAAATTATTAATCATTATAATAATAATTTACTTAAATTTTGATTATGATGATTTTAGGTTTTTCCATTTTATATTATAAAATTTCATTTATTTATTTATAAAAAAAATAAATTTAATATACCATTATAATCTTTATAATCTTTGAAAATAGGTATTACTTGCATTTATGAATTTATTATTAATTACAATCTTGGATAATGATTTACATATGGATGACTTACTTTTATCTTCATCCTAGTAATGAGGATTAGGATGAACGATTATTATTACAATAATCGTTATTGTTGTGTCAAGCACTGCAGAATTACTAAACTGTTAAAAAATTGTTGTCTATATTAAATGCACAGGATATCTACTTGCGGCCGCCTTCAATTCAGTCGAATATTATTGCATCAGCGTATCATTACTTTATTTTAAAATGTTTGAAAAAAGAAAAGAACAAAACATCCACGCAACTTGCAAGTTTATCGGGAGTCGGGACTGAGATGTTGATTAATATATTATCACTGACACACGCAACGTTCCATGACGCGATCAATCTTTACGATGAAAATTATAATATCCATCATATATCTGTGGGCACTGGCAAGCATTATTAATATTGTTAATGAAGCATTAAATGCGTTAAAATGAATACAGACACTGTACAAATTCAGGAAAACGCTTGCGCGGGGGCGACCTCCTCCCCTCCTTTTCTGATGAGCCGGATATGTTGAATTGAATGGTTCCTTCTCGCTTGCTTCCTTTCATTTGCACGTTAGTAACGTGTATCGCCATAAGACTGGTCAAATAGTAGAATTCACTCATGTCACTTCAAAATTGGTCAAATATTTTGGGCTAGAATTCATAAATATTTATCGACCTACCATCCCCGAGGGCACCTCTTCTATATATTCATTGATCTATCCATCCACAATCCATTCAGCTGCAAAAGATTGAGTTCAGTCTCAGCAAGCAACAATTAGCTTGTTTGGATATTTCCTCCCATCGGTGGAATAGAAATTATTTGGTCCAATCAATCGCATTTCTATTCCTAGTTAAGTAGTGATTAATCCAAATGGAATATCGATCAATTGATCATCGCTCGTTTCTTCAGTTAGTTAATGTGGCAGTGTTAATACTAGCAGTGTTATATCCTCCTTTAATAGTAGCGAATGTGACAGGGTTAAAGGTGGGTTACTACCGTCATAGATGCCCTGAGGCCGAGGCAATTGTAAGTGCAGCTGTTGCCAAAGCTGTGAGAGCAAATCCTGGCGTTGCAGCTTCTCTCATCAGGATGCATTTCCATGACTGCTTTGTCA
>ML810716.1:0-13194 GCA_009831015.1 Picea engelmannii
AACCTAAAAAAAGCCTAATTAATTACATAATGAGATGTATATGTGAATGAATGTTCAATGGGTGCTTGCTTAAGGGTAGAAATTCTTCAAATACAACTCATTGACAATGTCTTTAAAGAGGCCATCCTTGAGAAAAGAAAGGATGTATGCAGTCTGGGTAAAACATGTTTGATGATGAAAGGGCCTCGCTAGAGAGTCACAAACTTTCCAGGCCCTAATGTGTCATTGAAAACATCATAAGTGAGGACTATATCACACTGGTGGAAGGTACGTGGGTAGACTTTCTGGTCATAATTATCCTTTGAGAACCTTTTGGTAGCTTCAATGTTCTCTAATAAAGATCAACGATGTCCATCCATGGTCTCCAAGGCCATGAGTCGCTTCTATAATGGTGCAGTATCCATAAGGAGTTTGATAACCATACAGAGAGTTGGAATTTCACATTCAATGGGAAAAATTGCTTCCACCCCATGGATAAGGTGGAAAGGGGTGTAACCTATGGTAGTTTTAGTTGATGCCCTGTAGGCCTGTAATGTTGAGAAAAGCATGTGATGCTACTTGGAGTTCTACTTGTTTACTATCCGCTACAACATGGTTTTGAGGATTTTGTTGACATCCTCAAATTGGCCATTGGACTGGGGATAGTAACGAGATGTGAACTCATGTGTAAAGCCTAACAATGAAGAATTTTTTTGGAAGATTTCATTCTTGAAATGCTTGTTGTGGTCCAAGACCAAATGTTTGGGGACATCAAAGCGAGTGATGATATGTTCAAAGAAAAAATGAGTGGTTGTGTCCACTGTGTTATTATAGGTTGGAATCACTTTGACCCATTTGGTAAAGTAGTCAAGGGCCACAATTATGTACGTGTGGCCCTTTATAGATGGAGGGTTTCATGTCATAAATTCAATCCCCTATTTTCAAAAGTGATCAACAATAATGACGAGGTGCAGAGGAGTTGGTGGAGCTCTTGTATTATGAGTGAATATTTGGAATACACTACTTAATTGTGTGAATGCAGTTATGGAAGAGGGTGGGTCAAAAATAACCAATGCAGATGATTTTTTGGGCAATGGACATTCATGATAAATGGTCACCTCATGCATCGCTTTGATAGTCATTTAAGACTCACTCTACTTCCTCGAGGGTGAGGAATTGATGTAACACTATATCCACTCCTCACTTATAAATGACATTTCATTTGAGAAGATATCAAGGAACTTGCTAGTGGATGCATCATCAATTGTCACATCAAAGATGTTGGCCAAATTTGTATGTGCAAAGGTAGGTAAGAATGTTAATGTACCATGGGTCCTCTAATGAGATCAAAGAGAGCTGCTAATCCAATAAGTTATCATTCACTAGTGGGTGTTTGTGTTAGATGAGAGATCTGTGATGAACTCAATGAGGAAAAACACTTTGTTTCTCTTGGGGATAATGAATTCAAGATCGAATTCCTAGAGGATTACCATTTATAAGTTTTTGACCAAGAAGGTACTACATAGGATTGGAATACACTACAACTTTAGTGGTGCGAAGCAATACGCAATGACACACATTTTGGATTGGGTGAATGACAATGAAGGCCAACTTCTCCTTATAATTATAGTTGAGAGGAGGTCATGGCAGGTTCTTGCTCATATAGTATATGACATGTTCACGACCTTATTCCCCTTGTTAGGATTACACTTCGACGATGGATATAAGAAGATAAGTAAGGGATATAATCCTTATTAAATTTAGGGTGGTTGATTAATGGGGAATTCAACAGAGCATGATTCAATGTGTCAAAAGCTTATTGTGCCTAGTCATCCCATTGGAAAGGGATGTCTTGGAATAGTAATCTTAAGAATCCATGGGCACAAGTTTCATAATTAAGCATGAAGCATTGTAGAAAATTGGTCTTGCCTTACAGACTTCATAGTTGGGGAAATTATTCTTTTTTTTGGGGCGGGTTCACTAATGGCTTAGAGTTTTAATGGGTTGATTATGATTCCATTGTGGGATATGATGAAACCCAGTAAACATATTGTAGTGACACAAAAGAATCATTTGAGGGGGTTCAAGCGAATATTGTATTTCTGACATCATAAGCAAACAACGTGGAGGTCTTCTAGGTGTTGTGACCACATTTTTGTCCAAGTAGTGAGGTTGTCAAGTTAATTCAAAATAATATGAGATAGGTCATAAAAAATGTAGGACATGACATGCTATAAGGTAGATCCAACATTATTGAGACTAAAGAGCATAACACGATAGGCGAAAGTTCCCCAAGGTGTGGTGAACATAATTTTATAATAATCTGTGTGGTGGATTTGGATTTGGTTGTACCCCGAAAACCCAATCATAAAAGAGAGGACCTCATTCCGTGTACATTCACTGATAACATGGTCGATGAATGGGGTAGGGAAGTTGTCTTTGGGATAAGCTTGGTTTAGATTGTGAAAATCAGTACAAACATGAAAGGTGCCCTGTTTTTTATTTACATGACGGGGTTGGCTACCCATGATGTTCATGCGATTGGGTAGGTGAATTTGGATTTACATATTTTGTTGATCTTGACTTTGATGGCCATGTATTTGGAAGGGTGACGGGGCCTTTGTTTCTATTGAATAGGTTATGCATTTGGCCATATGCCGATATGATGTTCGATGATGGCTAGATTGAGTATGTGAATTTAAGAGTATGACCAAGTGAAAACGTTGTGAAACTTTTGGAAGAGAGATTTATATGTGATCACCTCTTTAGGGGAATAAGTGGCTCCAAGGAGGATGTTTTTCATTACACTATGTCTCACCAAGAAGTCCACTTTGATAGTGGGTGAAATGTTGGCCATATTTCCTTCTTCACAATCATTTGGGGTTGGGGTCAAGAATTTGAACCAATCGACATGTCCACATAACATGAAATCTTTGGCCTCAATGGTGCATACACCTAGTGAGGATATAGGTTTGAGAACCTCTTGGGGGAGGAGAAGGATCGTTGATGCATGGAATTCCATGGGTAATCAAACATTGTCATGACCTATAAAATGTCCTTGTTAAAATGGAATATGTGAGGGGTATAGGTAAGGTTATCCTAAGAGATAGGGGTTTCTTCGAGTTATTTCTAGGTACCATATATGTCACATGTGTGCGATGTGCCATTGAGTGACAAGGGGCTTGATGATGTCAAGATAATGAAAATAAAGTGTGAATATAGCCATGGGGTGTTTGCATACCTACATTGATGAAGTGGGAAAGTGTTTATACCCGATGGAAAATAATGGTTCCTATGGGATATCGAACTTACAGAAGTGGAGGTGTGATATATGGTAGAAAACTCACCAATGTAATTTTCTCTTGATGGGGGAAGGATCTCTTTCCGAGGCTTCTCTGGTTAGTTAGTTGGGGTAGGAGGTGGAAAAAACCCTTGATGGAATTTTGGAGACGTCATTGGGATAGGTCACAAAATGCTCATTTCTCCTATGCTTGGGAGGGAGGCACACAATTACTTGAGATGGTTCAGATGGTGAATGTAATACTCAATGATCTGTGGGAATTGGAAGGCAAAATCGTCAAGGTTACCATAAAGGACTCAAGGATGACTATTGTTTGATCTGATGAACATGGATACATAATAAATGGTGGTCGAACTTGGTTCATCTACTGTTGGTGGTAGCAATATATCCTGAGGGATTTTAGTTGGTTGAGCTAGAATAGGTGTCTGACGAACTGCGATCAACGTAGTTTGAAACTAGGCTAGATCCAGACAATGATGAGTGCAATTCCTTCACATGAAAAATGTGGCACATGGATGGTTTGTATGCAAGGTATTATTTTGTTCATTAGTAGTTTCCTTCGAGGGGGATGAAGGGATGCCCTCAAATATGGGATTTGGTAGCGATTTTGTTACTTTTGGTGGGTGGAAAAGGTTCCTTAATTATAGTAGTGTGGAGAAGAGGTTGATGGTATGGCCCTGGACATCACAAAGAACATAGGTTGGAGGGATACAAATGATGGCTTGGTTATTTCCCCCTATTTTCTTTTTCTTACCCCCAAATAACTTGTTGAATATTTCCTTTATTGAGGTGATAGTTGGTGCTATAGGATGTATAACAATGTGGGATGATGATTCTGGTGATGGTGTAAGTGTTAGGGGTGATAAGTACCACATGCATTCCTAAGGAGAGCCTTAGGAGGCTAAGTGTGGACATCACTAGATGTCCCATGAATCTTGATGGTTGAAAGAGGAAGGGGATGTGAGTGATGGGATTGGATGGCTCGCTAGTGGGAGGTTGGGTGATAGATGACACCACCTTGATTTGATGTAAGTGTGCATACTTATGTTGAATCTATTGACGGAACTCGAGGTGGTTCACCATGATATGCATTAAGTAAAGCATAAACTTTGAAAATTTCAAGGCCTATCTCAAGGTACGTGTGGGGTTCTTGGATTTCCCCTATGAGGGGAGGATGTTTTCTAAGTTAGACATTGGTTTGGGTTCATAGTGAGTGAGATGGTCTATAATGGCGACCTTCCCATTATGAGGGAACATCATTGAGTGAAAAATTGATGAAGCTACAACTTTCATTGTGTATATATAACTATGTCCAAGGAGGATGTTGCAATCTAAAGGAACATCTATGACCTCATTATGTATTGAGATGGTTTTTCTTGCCAATTCAATAAGGATATTTTGGTAAAGGCCTTCTAGTTGGGATGGCCGACCATCGTAAGCTCTAAGGGTAATTGCTAAGGGTGTAAGCTCTAGGGATTATAAGTTCTTTCGTATTGTGGTGGACATGATGGAAGTAGATGCTCCCTCATCTACAATGCAATGATGAATGGTAATGTTTATGATCAAGATAGGGATTTGGAAAGACACAAGAGATTGTAGCCTAGTCTCAAAAATATCCAAATTTAAGGTTATGAGTATGGAATTAGATGGGTTGACTACCCCCAATGTTGATAGAAAGGCCTTTCTTTAAGAAGGACATGTATAGAGGACATTAAGAGCCAACATGGTTTCAAGGGCTTGAGCCAAATCATCAACAATTCTATAACCATGAGAAAAACTTATGTGAGGGTTATGAGCAATACTTCATAGAGATTCCTTTGGTACATGTGGTGTAGGGTGACTACTAGGGCATGGAATCATTAAGGGATGGTTGGGTGGTTTTTGTATTGGTCAGAGTCAAGTCGGGGGGAATATCATATTATCGATTGTGGGTTTGGATATGAATCTATGCTGATAGGAAAGGTCTCCCAGTTGAGTAGAAATCAGTGGTAGGTATGTTCCTAAGGGTTGGGAGGAGTTGTTAGCTTCTTGTTGGTTGGATACAACTCCTCACTGAGGGAAGGGGTTGCACAAAAAAACTAGTTGTGGTGGTGTAGGGAAAGGATGTGGAAGGGAAGCTATCCCTTGTGGATGGTTAGGGACCTAGTTAGAAATCATTTACTTCATCTATTTGTAGTTTGAATTTTGGGGGCAATGATGATTGTAATGACCAAAATCACCACATAATGGATAAAGGATGTTAGTCCTAAGATCATTGTTCTTTCCTTGCTTGGGTTGGTTGTTGTTACTAGTCTTTTGAATATGGTTTCCTGTGTTGGCAATTTCCCCCATCATTATTGGGTGGTTTGGGGACATTGGCTCATGGTCCTTTGGTTAGGTTTTGTTGCTTTTTCTTCCCTTTCTTGTTTTCTTTTTTTGTGGGTTTGAGGGACTGACCATATTTAGTTGTTCAAATGCTTGAATTTTCTAAGAAGGTGAAGGTTGAACAAATTTAATGATGAAGTGTTGTGTAGCAAGTGATGATGCGACATTGGCTAATGGAGAACCATGAATGGGTAGTAAGGATTTTTCTATGGGGGAATACCATACAAGTTTTAGGGTGTGGATCTACCTCCACTACAATTTTGACTATTGCTTGAGGGGACATGTACATGTGACGAACCATGTAATCAAGAGGGGGGAATGTTATCCCCTTGGTGTGATGAATTAATTCCACTTTTCCTATTGGATGGGTTGGTGTAAGGCATGCTATGTTTCCCATATGAAGTGCTAGCAACATTTTGAGAGGTGTTTACACCACCATAATGGATACCATAACGATTGGTGCTATAAGGGGATGGGTGCCTGTATGGGTTGTTGGTATGGTTCATTGACCCTATCAGTGCATAAATTGAATGAGATATCCCAAGAGTCTCTCATTCATGGGAAAGGGTGGGGGAATTAGAGATGACCGTGTATATATACCCTGACTAGGCATAGATTAGGTCAAAGTGTTGTTCTTTGAGGATGGTCTCATATTATGTCTAAGGCACGATAATGGCCAAGTCTTTGGTGACTAAGGGAAAGAGTGATTTCAAAAACCTATCCAAGAGGATTTTATCTTTGATTTCTATCTTACATAAGCTACATCATCGACATCATTTGAGGATGTGATCCATGATATTTGTGGAAGTTGTTTGCAAAAAAATAGTAAGAATTTCCAATCCCATGTTATGTTGGACTAGTAATTGGAAAAACATCAAGAATGGATTTGGTAATGGTGAAAAGTTTGCATGTGATCCTACTACTGCATTAATGTACCACTTGGTTAATGGTTCAGTAAGGGTTCTTTGGAAATTTTTTAACTGAATGGAATCATCTTTGATGCTATTATTCGAGAACCATAAGTGAAAGTTCATACTATGATTCACTCAGTCCTCGATTGGTTTCCCCTCAAATTTTGGAATATCCGAGGAGAGTTTAGTTGGATTAGGTGGCGAAACATGATCATGTAAAATATGGTAATTGGTGAACTTCATCAAATCTAGGAGATTTAAATTAGCATGTATAGTAAATTAGGAGGCTGATGTGGTTGTGGCAATGGTGGTGGGGGTGGGGGTGGAGGTGGTAGTACACCTACCATTGGGATTGTTTGATGGGATGATATACCTAATGGGGATGGGATCCTAGGAGAAGGTCTAGAGGGAGCTAAGATTAACAAGGATGATTTGAGAAGAGTTGATCCTAACAATATTGCACCCAAAGGTGAGTGCAAGGGGTTTGTTGATGAAATCCTATAATTGATGGGGATTGGATCCTAGGAGGATGTCTAGAGGGAGATGCAATTAATAGGGATGATTTGAGAAGAGATGATCCTAGAAATATTTCACCCAAAGGTGAGTGCAAGGGGTTTGTTGATGGTCTAGTTAGTGAAACAAAGATACTAAAAATGCCACCTATCACAAGAGGAGTCCCTGTTGCCACTCGGAACATCGAGGTGACTAAGGGTTCTCTATGATTCCTAGTGGTGTTGAGTATTTATGATCTTCAAGTGGATGGTCCATAAAACAATGTTATTACAATGGATATCCAATCAGATCAAATATGTGAAAAAATAAAATATATGTGCCTATGGTGCAATAATTTTTTGATGCATTTCACTTTAAATGACAACGTATGTTTTGATGCCAGGGGGAGTTTTTTATATAATGGTTTTGAAAAAGTAAATCCACGTGTCCTATGCCTCCAACATCCTTCCACTCAAATGTAACCAGGCCTTCCAAAATATTTTGAGCGTTGGGGCATGAATCCATTGAGTCAGTTATAGTGAAGGGCATTGGGGACATGTCTTGATGGAATTAGGGACTTTTCCCAATGACCATTACTATTTGTCTCAAGTGAAAATGAAACCCACAAAATGCCATCTAGGTAGAAATCCTAATTTTGGTCACTAAGTGATCCAGGTGGATATCGGTGGCCACCCACCTATTCCAACTGGCTCAAAACAATCTTCTAGCAATTTACTATTTTTAGCATGTTTTCAGTTCCTAAACTCCCGGGGCCATTTTAAAGGCCTAAATGAAGTTTTTTCTGGATTTAGCACCTCAATGAAAGCCAAGGGCTCTAATTGAGTCCCCAAATTGAATCTCCTCAACAATACCTTTCCAACGAGATATCGTGCACCCAAAACAAAGATTGTATTCCAAATTTACGTGCTCAGGAAGTTGATACACCAAACTACCCAAAACAAGGTCCACAAAACTATTGGCTTTTCATCTTTCGGGGTTAGGGTTTTGGATTTTATTTATGTTAAAAAGGCCTTTAGAGCCTCATTTTAATCATCTTCTCGCGAATGCGAGTAGCCGCCACATCTCTTCTCAGAGATAAGCTTCCACCATTCTAGCGAGTCTTTCACTCTGTATTTCTACAGTTTTGAACATTTCGCTCATTAATAGAAATTGTGTATTACTGTATCTCTGTTTTTATGGTTGCATGTATGATATATTTTTGTTATATTATTGGATATATAAGATATCTTTGTACATTTCTTTATTATATCTCCGCTCTCATTTCGTGCCAAAAATAATTCAGATCAATGGTATCCGAGCAGGTTGTTCTTGATCGTTTTTTTTCAGTGCATGTCCCCAATGAGGTCTGAGTATAGAAAGTTGGGTCTCGAGCTTGTCTCTCTTGAGGAAAATATCTCTCACATGCCCAAGAAACCCTCCACGGTGGAATGAAAGAAAAACAAAATAGCATACAATTCTATTAATTTGTTGCTTGAGAAAGCTCTCACGTGACAGAGGGACGAAATGATGGAGAATTTTTCCCACATCCTTCAACGTTTGCCGATAACAACTGACACTTATTCATCAAGAGACCACTTTGGAGGCACATCACCTTTCAATGTACAACTTAATTTTGATATTGACATATTTGAAGGACAAATAAATGCATATGCCCTAAAAAAATGGTTAAATTTTCTAGAAGGTTATTTCTCTATTCACAATTTATCCGATAGGGAAAAGATCACCTTCACACTCCTTAAGGCTCTCCCCCATGTCAAACATTGGTGGGAAACTTACTAAGAGAAAATTTCCACATATGAGTTTGGAATATATGGGGCCAATCCCACTTGGGATTTTTTGTGTGGATGTAGATATTACCCTGTTGGTAACTATGATGACCAGTACATGAGATGGACCACGCTGCATCAAGAGAGGGGCCAAGCAGTGATGGAGTTCACCAATACCTTCCATACCTTGTGCACCAAGCCGGGTATCAAAGATTCTGAGTGGAATTTGGTTCTGAAATACCTTGGGGCTCTACACAGATACATCCAAATTGAAATGGAGTTTCTGGACATCTCATTGTTGGGATCTGCCTATTGATATGCTATCAAAATCGAGCAGAAATTTAGGCACCAGAATGAACGAGAGTTTGGGTCTGCAAATATGCAACAACCAAAGTATAATAAAGACAGACCTAACAAACAACCTCCCTAAAACCATCCTAATCCACAGGAAAAGAAGGGTCACAGAAAGAAAAAGGAGGACATTGGAAAGTGGTATGATTTCCACAAAATCCTCTAGCACAACACCGATGAATGTCACTCGAAACAGTCATTGGTGGTCGAGATCAAAGAAAAAGAACCAAACCCAGATTCATAAAATAATGGGAGAAGACAGATCATCGATGCATACCCCACTACTATTGTCACGACCACAACAATTCAACCAGAAGAACCAACAGATCCTGAAGAGGGGGAGAGCCTTTTTCATTCACAGATGTGGGTGAAGGGGACCCCGCTTCATTTTATTGTTGACAACGGAAGCCAAAATAACCTCATCTCAACAGAGATAGTTAAACAATTGGGATTGTCAACAACACCACACCCACAACCATACAACATCGGGTGGCTTCACTAGGGATGAGATATTTTTGTCAGACAGTAGTGTCAATTTTCATACGACATCAAACCCTTCAAGGATGAGGTATTATGTGATTTTTCCCCGTTGGATGTCTGTGATATTCTTCTAGGCTAGCCATGTATGTGGAAGCGCCATGCTATTTATGAATCTCTACCTCAGAGTGTCATTGTTACTTTGGGGATCATCTCTATAGGATACTAGAGGTAGTTCCTGTTAGCAATATTTCTTGTTAGCGATATCATCTAGCGCCATCGGCGAAAGCTCCATAGGAGGGATTCATCGGCAATTGGGATATCAAAGATCTCGGGAGCGAGAGTTTTGTGCATTTCTGAACCACGATACGCAATTTCCCGATCGGTGGGGAAAAGATGTCGATCATGGAGGACAGGCGGCAGGATTTTGTGACAGGGAATGGACCGTTGAGAGGTCAATGGCCATGAGCCATCGGGTTTCGAGGAATCTTGAGTCCGGAGGATGCATGCTCGTTGACATCGCAAACCGCAAAACCCCGATGGAGAGTATGGTCGAGGGCATATGGTAGCGGTCACTTGGACCAGGGCCTAGTCAAAAGGCTAGCACGGAAGGTGCATCGACAATCGGAGAATCGCGAGTCCTTGGGACTTGTGTATCGAGACATCGAAAACGCCGAAACCACGACAGAGGTTTGGCTCAGGTCATGTAGGAGGTGGTCATATGGACCATAGTATAGCCAGGAGGGCTAACCCATACACGCGCTCATCGAAGAATCGGTGATCGGGAGTTCAAAGGGTCAAGAACTCTTGACAACGGGGAACACAAAACCCCGAAACCCGATACAGAGTCGGGAAAGGGTCACGGTGAAGTTCAGGAGACCGTGAGGAAAGAAGAAGAGACCTGTGGACTGGGTCGGGTTTTCATCAGGGATTCCACTTGGGGATCCAAAGAGCCACTTCGACTCAGCAGAAAAGGAGAAAGAGGGTGGGTGAAGCCTCGCGTCACCCATTTATTGCAGAGTATGGAGGTCTCGACTGAAATTTACCCAAGAGGGTCCCTTGTATCGGTTCTCTTCAGGAAAGTCACGCCGAGTCTCCAACTCACCAGAGGAACCTGTACACGCCAGTTCAATATTCAAAGGGCTCAGCTACCCCCTGGTGCGAGCCATGCTAAATTAAAGAGGCGTATGACAGGGGAGCATAAGACGGATTTGATTAAGCAGACTGATAGCCCATCTTGATAGAGAATATCCTCAATGTCAAGCATTGAATTCATGATATGATCGCGCCTTCAGTGCCTGAGTCAGTTCCAAGTATATGTAGGCATTTTCGCCATTTTGTAAAGGATTGATGGTTGAGCAGAGCTCCCGGTTGTAAAACTTTAATGAAGCACTATTTTCTGGTTATTTCTAGACTTCTGAGACTTCTTGCCTTATGAATGCCAGTTTCTTTACATCTTTGTTATACCGTGTTAGAGAAACTCGGAATTGGAGGATCCAATTGAGTTGTAGCTGTTATAGGATGATGTTGTAATGGATCACTGTAATAGTTACATAGTCTCTAATCGGTTCCTGTGATTTCCTTAACGCTGAATGACTTGGAATTGGAGGATCCAGTCAAGTCTTCTATTCAGTTTCTTGAAGCCCTGAACTAGGAGGATCCTGCGTTCAGAGTTTTTCCCCTACAAACCACTGTAAGCCTGTTGCTCAGAGTTGTTTGTTCACCTTTCTTACTAAGTCTTCCACCTGCTCATCTTTTAATCAACCCACTGGCTAAAGTTAGGATTCCAGACCTCCTTTGTTCTTTACGTACCATATCCAGTCCCCGAGTTAGAGTGATATCTCCTCAAGTCTCTATCCATTTGATTTCCCATTTATCAAACCGTGACATAAAAACTGATGGGCGTCGGGCTCTGCTACTGCAAGCAATCCAGGAGTGACTTCCGACGCTAACATTTCTGGCACCGTTTCCGCGACTGAAATTGAATATTTTCTCTGGGTAGAACGACATTGAGCCTCTGAATCCGAAGGTGCATCGGATTATCGGAGCCTTTCAAGATTGCTAATTTGCACCTGGAGACTCCATTGTGATGACTCCGCTGGGGATAACCTGCTCTGTTAATTGTGGCTTTCAGAGGCAGGCATACACGGTCTCATCCACAGATGCCTCTAGCTACGCCTGAAACAGATCCAGAGGCAGTGCTCAGAAAGGGAAAGGCCTCTGAAGAAGAGGTGTCCATCATCGAACCAGGTAATCCACCATATCCTTCTGTTAGAGCTCCTTTTTCTCCTCCTCAGTTATTTGACAGGCCTGTCTTTGCAGTTTCCCGTTTCCTAAATTTTGGGAGTGTTCCTGTTGAGTTTTCCTCTCCTGGTCTGGGACCAGAGGGACAAGACTTTGTCACTCCCCTCTCCCCTAAAGCTGTACCCTGGCGTAGACCCATGACCGCAGAATATTTCCCTACACCTAGCTTAACCACTCCTGTACAAAGAGGAGCACCCGCTGACTTGAGCTCGATAGCCTTCTCCTTAAATCCCCTCTTGTTCCCTACTCCCATTAGAGGCTCATTCTCAACAATCCCTTCGTAAACTCCTTCTCCTCCAAGCTCTCCTTCACCTAATATTCCTTTGGCTGGTGCTAATCCCCCTTTGAATAGAATGGACGCCATAGCTGCTGCTAGGTATGCTCCCTTGATCTTACCTAATCCCATGAATCCTTTCCCTGCTGGAGACTACTTGAAATATATGCCCAAGTTCACTAGGGAAGGAGACATAAATGTCGAAGAGCACTTGACTGCTTTCTATAGTTATACATATAATCTTAACATTGAGAATGAAGATGTCTGGATGAGGGTCTTCGTCCAAATACTGGATGGCGAGGTGAGGAAATGGTTTAGAGGATTGGCTCCATGATCTATTGCTGGGATTGAAGCCCTGGATAATGCTTTCCTGAGGCAATGGGGCGATAGGAAAGATTTCATGTATTACATGACAGAGTTCGGGTCTCTGAAGAAAATGGAAGGAGAGTCTGTCTCCGACTTCTCCAAAAGATTCAATAAGATGTATAACAAGATCCCGACAGAGATAAAACCTTCATAAGCCTCAGCTAAGATTTCGTATGCTAGCATGTTCGACCCCGATTTCTGCCTTTTGTTGAGAGAAAGAAGAGCCACCACTTTAGATCAAATGCAAGATGTGTCCATAGAAGTGGAATCCAATGTGTTAGCAGCTGACATACTGAGGAACAAGGCCGACAAAGACAGGAGAAAAGGAAGGTCGGAAGCCTCAACTTCTGACCCATCGGTGCCCCACCCTAAAGTGGATGAACTGACTAAGATGGTGAGGTCTCTGTCTGCAGAGATGGAGAGAATAAGGGTGGAAGGGAGGAAAGCATATAAAGGCCCTCAAATCGCCGAAAATAAAGGAGGTTTCAGGAGGCCAAATAATTTTACTCCCCCTAATATGCAAAGAGAGAGAGGAAGAGACAGAGAAGACCAGAAAATTCAGGCCCCTTTTCAAAACCATTTGGTGGC
>ML810716.1:13294-25573 GCA_009831015.1 Picea engelmannii
CATTCCTTTGAACAAATCAAGAAGGCCCTGACTGAAGCTCCTGTGCTTATCAGTCCCGACTACTCAAAGGATTTCCTTATTTTCTCCTTTGCCTCACCTGACACAGTGGCTGCTGTTTTATTACAGACAAATGACAGTGGGCTAGAGCAGCCTATTGCTTATTTCAGCCAAGCATTGAGGGATGTCGAAGTTAGGTATGACACTATGGAGAAGCAGGCTTATGCTCTAGTAAAAGCTCTCAAATCTTTTAGAACCTACATCCTGCAGTCAAATATCATCACCTATGTCCCCTCGGCTGCTGTTAAAGACATTCTTATTCAGCCTGACATAGACGGGAGAAGGAGTAAATGGATAGCCAAAATCCTGGAATTCGACATGGAAATAAGGCCCACCAAATTGATCAAAGGACAAGGTTTAGCCAGGCTATTGGCTGAAGCAAACTGCCAAGCTTTGGGGATAATTTTCATCAACGAATGCTTAGGTATTTAGCAGGATCGACTGTCTAACATAGACCATCAAAGGGAGCCCCCATTGGCTCGATGTCCTTGGTATAAGGATGTCATATACCTTTTGCAGGAGCTACGACCTCTAGACGGCCTACAAAGAAGCAAAGCAAGAGATCTGAAGATCAAAGCAGTCAGATACTGCCTGATTGATCAAGTGTTATATTGGAAAGACCCCCTGGGGGTGCTTTTAAGATGCATGAGTCCACCAGAGACCGAAATGATCATGGCCGAATTTCATAGCGGCCTATGTGGAGGCACCATTTCTGGAAAGCCACAGCCTACAAAATCCTTAGGGTTGGGTACTACTGGCCTACCATGTTTACTGATGTCTGCAAAAGGGTCAGAGCCTACATCTAATGTAAAAAATTTGCAGGAAAGAAACAACTCAGGTCTCTGCCGTTAAAACCGGTGGTGGTTTCAGGGCCTTTCTAGCAGTAGGGCCTAGATTTCATTAGAGAAATTCACCCTGCCTCTAGTGGGCAGCACAGGTGGATCCTAACTGTTGCAGATTTCTTTACCAAGTGGATTGGAGCTATTCCCACTAGGAGTGCTTCCCACAAGGTAATCATTGGATTCTTGGAGGACCTCATCACAAGGTTCGGCTGCCCAAATAAGATTGTCACTGATAATGCAACCGCTTTCGGGTCTGAACCACTAGCCAAGTTCTGTGAACAATTCGGGATCAAATTGATTCACTCCACCCCATATTATCCACAAGGCAATGGTCTAGCGGAATCCTCCAACAAAATCCTAATAAGGATCAACAAAAGGTTGTTGGAAGACAACAAAAGGGCTTGGAATTCAAAGTTGAAATTCACCCTATGGGATGATCGGGTGACTACAAAGAGATCTATAGGTCTCTCCCCTTTCCAGTTAGTCTATGGAGCTGAAGCCATCTTCCCTTCTCAGCTGGCCATTCCCGTAGCGAGATTCTTCCAGGATTATCAAGAAGAGCCCAATGATATGATTAGAAAGATTCATCATCTAGTAGAGATCCAACAGGCTAGGGACCAGACAATGGACAGGATTCAAGACCATCAACAAAAGATCAAGCAAGGCTTCAATAGGAAGGCCAAGAAGGAGCGGTTCCAGATAGGAGACCTGGTGCTGAAATGGGATGCTCCTAAACAAGATAAGGGAAAACACAACAAATTTGAAGCCCTGTGGATTGGGCCTTTCAGAATCTCCGAGACTTTCTCAAATAAAACATACAAGCTACGATATTTGGAAGGCGAAGAAGTTTTCAGCAGCCCAGTAAATGGGCACTTTCTTAAAAAAGATTTTGTCTGAGCCTCCAGTGGCTCCTATGTTTGTAAATATTGCCTTTTCTGTTCTTTGTTTTTACTTTTGTTTCGGCTTAGTAAGTGACTCCATAGCCCAACAACAAGGCACTGGAACTGCAAAATGAGTCCTTAGAGCATCACATGGACGACTCTATCCCCCATGGAGCCTAATGTTAACAATATTTCTTGTTAGCGATATCATCTAGCGCCATCGGCGAAAGATCCACAGGAGGGCTTCATTGAAAATTGGGATATCAAAGATCCTGGGAGCGAGAGTTTTTTGCATTGCAAAACCGCGATACGCGATTTCCTGATCGGTGGGGAAAAGCTATCAGTCATGGAGGACAAGCGGCAGGATTTCACGACAGGGAATGGACTGTTGACAGGTCAACGACCATGAGCCATCGGGTTTCAGGGAATAGTGAGTCCGGAGGATGCGTGCTCATTGACATTGCAAATCGCGAAACCCCGATGGAGAGTATGGTCGAGGGCATATGGTAGCGGTCACTTGGACCAGGGCCTAGTCGGAAGGCTAGCACGGAAGGTGCATCAGCAATCAGAGAATCACGAGTCCCGGGGACTTGTGTATCGAGACATCAAAAACGCCGAAACCTCGACAGAGGTTTGGCTCAGGTCATGTAGGAGGTGGTCGTGTGGACCATAGTATAGCCAGGAGGGCTAAACCATACACGCTCTCATCGGAGAATCGGTGATCGAGAGTTCAAAGGGTCAAGAACTCTTGACAACGGGGAACGCGAAACCCCAAAACCCGATACAGAGTCGGGAAAGGGTCACGGTGAAGTTTAGGAGACTGTGAGGAAAGAAGAAGAGACCTATGGACTGGGTTGAGTTTTCATCAGGGATTCCACTCGAGGATCCAAAGAGCCGCTTCGGCTCAGTAGAAAAGGAGAAAGAGGGTGGGTGAAGCCTCGCGTCACCCATTTATTGCAGAGTATGGAGGTCCCGACTGAAATTTACCCAAGAGGGTCCCTTGTATCGGTTCTCTTCAGGAAAGTCACACCGAGTCTCCAACTCACCAGAGGAACCTGTACACGCCAGTTCAATATTCAAAGGGCTCAACTACCCCCTGGCGCGAGCCATGCTGAATTAAAGAGGCGTATGACAGGGGAGCACATGACGGATTTGATTGAGGCAGACTGACAACCCATCCTGATAGAGAAGCTCCTTAACGTTAAGCATTGAATTCATGATATGATCACGCCTTCAGCGCCTGAGTTAGTTCCAAGTATATGTAGGTGTTTTCGCCATTTTGTAAAGGATCGATGGTTGAGCAGAGCTCCCGGTTGTAAAACTTTAATGAAGCACTGTTTTCTGGTTATTTCTAGACTTCTGAGACTTCTTGCCTTATGAATGCCAGTTTCTTTACATCATTGTTATACTATGTTAGAGCAGCTTGGAATTGGAGGATCCAGTCAAGTTGTAGCTGTTATAGGATGATGTTGTAATGGATCACTGTAATAGTTACAGAGTCTCTAATCGGTTCCTGTGATTTCCTTAACGCTGAATGACTTGGAATTGGAGGATCCAGTCAAGTCTTCTATTCATTTTCTTGAAGCCCTGAACTAGGAGGATCCTGCGTTCAGAGTTTTTCCCCTACAAACCACTGTAAGCCTGTTGCCCAGAGCTGTTTGTTCACCTTTCTTACTAAGTCTTCCACCTGCTCATATTTTAATCAACCCACTGGCTGAAGTTAGGATTCCAGACCTCCCTTGTTCTTTATGTACCAGATCCAGTCCCTGAGTTAGAGTGATATCTCCTCGAGTCTCTATCCATTTGATCGCCCATTTATCAAACCGTGACATAAAAACTGATGGGCATCGGGCTCTGCTCCTGCAAGCAATACAGGAGTGACTTCCGACGCTAACAGTTCTGACTATTGTCCCACCTAAACAATGCTGCAAGGTAGCATCTCATACTACAAAATTCATCTTCTTCACAATCTATTCAAAAGTTGAATAGAAGGACAATACAACCACTGTAGCCTTGGTCCAAGCACCTTCTATCCAACAAAAGTAGGTCGACAAGATTGCAGAAATGTGAAAAGGTTCCTTCTACACACAATCATATTAGGTATCCCAACTGGTTAAAAAGGTCCAACCTTTCCAGCCACAGGTTTGTGACAACCTTCAACAAACTAAGCTTCTCCCGCAAGGCAAGCAACTCATCAAGATGAAGATTCAGTAAACGCTTTTCCCTCTCCCTCTTGCACTGAACACAATGGAAAAAATTGATTCCTAAGGAGGGAGGATTGATCCAAGTGGATATCGGTGGCCACCCACCTATTCCAACTGGCACAAAACAATATTCTAGCAATTTACTATTTTTAGCAGGTTTTCGGTTCCTAAACTTCTGGGGCCATTCTGAAGGCCCAATTTTTTTTTTTTTTTTCAAGATCAATCACCTCAATAATATGTAAAGGATTTTATTGGGCATCAAAAATAATCTCCTCGATGATACCTTTCCAACGAGCTATCGTGCGCCCCAAACGAAGATCGTATGCCAAAGTTACACCCCCAGGAAGTTGATACACCAAACTACCCAAAACGGGGTCCACAAAACTGTTGGCTTTTCATCTTCTGGGGTTAGGATTTTGGATTTTCTTTAGGTTAAAAATGCCTTTAGAGCCTCATTGTAATCATCTTCTTGCGAATTCAAGTAGCTGTCCCATCTCTTCTTAGAGATAAGCTGCCACCATTCTAGTGAGTCTTTCACTCTGTATTTCAACAGTTTTGTACATTTCGCTCATTAATATAAATTGTGTATTACTGTATCTCTGTTCTTATGGTTGCATCTCTAATATATTTCTGTTATATTATTGGATATTTGAAATATCTGTATACATTTATTTATAATATCTCCACTCTCATTTTCTGCCGAAAATAATCCGGATCACTAAGCTACCTTTCTCAAGTAGGGGAAAGGGACTCTTAGCTTCGAGCAATCAAGGGCCATAGTCAAACAAGACCTGCATTTCTGAAGGACACTAGAAGAAACAACCTGACCTCGAAATATGACCCAAGAGGGTATCTCCTTGCCTTGAATTTCACACACTTGAAGTAAATGATTGCCAATCTCCCTAGGACAACTTCTATGTTTCAAATGAGAAATGACTATGGGCAGTTTTTTGGATGCCTATCCCCACAATCCTATCCTAGGCTACTAATTATTTTGTGACCTAAAACAGAGGAAGTAAGTGTGTTGGTTACTTGAGTTGTTTTTAAGGGTCTTAATTGGCGTCATCAACCAATTGATTCACCCAATTGAGTGACAAGGGAGGTATTTCAGACCTCCAACCCTTTTTGATTCACCAAGATCTTTTTATGGGCAAAGGATGAAGAACATACTTGGGATAAAGAGGACTCTTTATATCCTTTGTGTGCACTTAATAGATGAGTTCTTGAAGATAAATTTTCAAACTTTTTAATAAATTTGATCAAGCACAAAGTACATGAACTTGAAGGTTTCCTACTCTGCCTAATTAATTTCTAGGTGTTTTTTGAACTATTGCAAATATTAACATTACTCTAAAAAATGAAATTTACAAAGAACTTAAAGAAATCTGATATAGGCAAAATAGATGAACATTAGGGGTTCTCACTCCACCTAATTAGTTTCTAAGTGTTTATGAATTTTGCAAATGAATGATCACACCACAAAATTGGCAATTTGCAAAGGGAGGTATTTTACCCACTCACATTTTTTTGAATCCCCAAGAACACTTTTGGGTGCAAGGTGAAGAACATACTAGAGGTAAGGAGGATTATAGGTCCCTAGTGCATGAGTTGTGATACAAAAAATATATTAAGTAAACAAAACTCTAATCTATGCATCCATGTGCTATGATAAGTAAAGAAACCATCCACATGGAAACAATAAAGAAAAAATGTTCCTCCTCCTATCCACAAAGTTAGCTAATTACCTAGAAAATGAAAAAGAGTAGAGAATATCAACCTATAAAATCTAAAAAATTTAGGGTTTCTACCTAAATTGGCTGATTGAACTACCTAAGGAACAAAATTTAAATTGGGGCTTACACTCATGAGTTTTTATAGAGAAAATCACACATTTTACGTGGTGAGATAGCGAGATAACCCATGATTTTTTTTTTCGTGGGTGACATATAGTCTGCCTATGGGACTTCCGTGAAAAAATATTTCTTTGCCACAAGACTTGCATGGAATAAACTAAAACAATTGCACAAGTTTTTGGGCTCACAAAAAATAAAAGTTTATGGAAAAGTAACCATGGAGAGTGGTTTCTGAATGGAAATACAAGCATGTTAACCTTCATGCAAGACCCCAGAAGTTAGAAAATGATAGAAAATAACTTAAGAAGTGATATACAATGATCTTAACCCAAGTGGAGTCGCTAATTATGTTGGGGATTTTCTTGCATGGGTAAGAAAAACCCCATTTGTTAAGTTAGGTTGTAAGCTAAACGATAAAAAAATGTTTGTTATGGGACAAGCACTAGAGTATTACTACAAAAAAATAAAGCGATATGCCAAGCATGCAACTAAATTACAAATTTAACCATAAGAATGTCATTTAAACACAATAACTTGAAGGGAAACAACAATACTCATATTGGTCCAATGGAAAATAATAAAATGAGTAACAACACTAGGGGATAATGGTTGGATGCAAATGGGCTCCAACACTCTCCTTGGGATGGGTCAATTTGCTTCTTGAAATTCCTCTCTAACAATGGTGAAAGAAGGGATCTTTGTTCTTTGAGGCAAGAACACAAACACGCATGAGGGCGATGAATGGTAGAGATAAGAGAGAAATATAGATGATCTCCTATCTCATTCCTCTAGAATAACCTTACAATTCTTCTCTTCTTCAAATTCTACCCCATGGTTTTCATTTATAGGGAAATTGGACCTCTTGAAGAACTAGATTCAATGTGAAAGATCTTCCTTGAAAATGGGTTTCCAATGCTTGAAAGGGACTTTGGGAGGCCAAAGTACTCTTCATTAATGGGATGAGAGTATGAATGTTTTTGGGTATGTGTTATATTCTTTGCAATATTGATCCCATGTACTGTACATTGATATGGGAGCAAGGGGGGGTCCCCTCTATAAAGGGGTTTGGGCCCCCAATTTTTTTTTTGGGTGGTGTTTTGCATTTTTTTAGCGGTTTTCGGCACATGGTTTTCGTCGATGGTTTTCTAATTCCGGTTAAGGAATTATGATTGTTGACTAATCTGGGTCAATGGATTAGGGGTTTGGATTCCGCGGGATCCTATATGTATATTGTATTGTAAATAATGAATATGAATATGAATAAAGAAGATTAGAGGTGCAACTCTAAATAGGTTGCTTGATTTCTCGATTTGGGTTTCTAGGGTAAAAATCTCTATGTAATGTGTGTGTGTGTGTGGTATTGTATCTTTTTTGTTTTTATTAAGAATATGTTTGGAGTAATTAATTGTACAAGGTTAAATCTACATTTAGTATCAGAGCTGTTATTGGCTTCAGGGGACGCCTTTGTGGCAAAGGGTTTGGCTAAGGTCTATGATAAACCTTGTTACAATGGGAGATATGCAGTATTGATTCTTCAGGTAAAAAAAAATGGCAAGTAGTTCAAAAATAGGGATCGATAAATTTAATGGGAAAAGTTTAGAGCCATGGAAGCTCAAGAGGGAAGAACTGTTGGTGGAAAAATATCTGTGGATCATTGTGGATCCAGGTACTGCACCTACATGAATGTTAGCAGAAGACTAAGAAAACTTGGATCAGAAGGCGAAGAGCACAATCTGGTTGTGTCTCTCAAATTCAATATTATTGAATGTGTCAGGGGAAGCTACAACCAAGGCTTTATGAAATAAGTTGGGGACTTTATATCAGTCTAAGTCCCTGGTAAACAAACTTTTCCTATGAAAGAAGCATTATAAACTAAGGATGAAATATGGAGACTCGGTGACAGAGCATTTGAATGCCTTCAATACATTGGTAACTCATTTATTATCTGTTGATATTAAGATTTCTAATGAATATAGGTGTATCGATTTATTGTGCTCTTTACTAGACTTGTGGGATAGTTTGGTTGTGGCCATAGGTAGTAATGCAACTACTTTAAGTTTCGATGATGTGGTCTCATCCTTGTTGTCAGAGGAGACGAGACATAAGAACATGAAACGACAAAGCACATATGCATTATTTGCAAGAGGGCACTCACATGAAAGAAATCAATCTAAGTCCTCAAGTGGGTGATATAAATCTAAGATTAGATCTAAATCTTCTGTAAAATTTGTAAAGGTATGCTGGAGATGTGGAAAAGAAGGGCATCACAAGAAGCAATGTAGATCCAAAAGTGTTGATAGAGGGAATGGATTTGAAGATGCTCCTTCTAAAGAAGAAAAAAGCTCTGTGGAAGGAGGGGATGTGTACTTGACTTATTCAAGCACACATGGAGACCATGAGGCATGGTTGGTTGACTCAGGTGCATCCTTTCATATGGCTCCTCACAAGGAGTGGTTCTGCAAGTATGAAAGGTATGATAGATGTGATGTTTTCCTAGGTGATGACTCGACAACCAAAATCATAGGATGAGGAAAATTCAAGTTGAATCTCATGGATGGAAGGATTATAACAATCGTTGGTGTTATGCAAATCCCAAGATTGTCCAGAAATTTTATTTCTATAAAAAAAATGGATGATGCAGGGGTAAAAACAATGTTTGAGAAAGAAACATGCATGATGGTTCAAGGAGAAATGGTGTTTTTGAAGGGAGTTTGGTTTGGAACTCTATACAAGGTGTAGGGAAGCACTGTTAGTGATGGATGTAATAGTTCCATTATTCTTGAGATTGGAGTTGAAGAAGAAAAACTTATATAGTCTCTGGAGAAAATGTTATGTTGTGGCATCATAAAATGGGGCATATCAGAGAGAAGGGCTTTCGACTACTACATAGTAAATGTATGGTTGAAGGTATGTCTAACTGCTCTTTTGATTTTGATTTGTGTATATGAGAAACATAATCGGGTAAGATTCCCCTTTGGTGCAATGAGGGCAGAGGGAATTTTTATAGTTGGTGCACAGTGATGTGTTTGGACCCGTGTCAGTTCCATCACAAGGAAAATATGTGTACTATGTCTCATTTATATATGAGTTCTCTAGGAATGCATTGATGTGTTTCCTCAAGAAGAGATCTAAAGTCTTTGACATGTTTAAATAATTCAAGTATCTTGTGGAGAATCAAATAGAGAAAATAATTAAGGTGTCAAGGACGAATAATGGTGGAGAGTTATGGGTAAATGAATTTGAAGAATTTTATAAGAAGTGCGGTATAGCAAAGTAGAATAATACTCCATATACACCTCAACAAAATGGAGTTACAGAAAGGATGAACAAGAAAGAGATGGAAAAATTAAGGTGCATGCTCAGTGGTGTCGGGTTAGGACATGAATTCTGAGCAGAGGCAGTGGGTGCTGCATGTTACCTGGTCAATCGATCACCCTCATCAACACTGGATGAAAAGAATCCACATGAGGTATGGACTGGTAAGAAACCTTCTCTCACAAATCTCAAGGTATTTGGTTGTGATGCATATGTTCATGTTCCAAAGGAAAACATGAGTAAGCTAGATAAAAGGCTGAAAAGTGTATATTTATTGTGTATAAATATGGTCTGAAAGGTTATGACTTATAATCTTTGGAACCCATAAACTAAGAAGGTAGTGTATAACCAAGATGTAGTATTTAGAGAGATCAAAGATGTTGTCAGAAAATAAGTCCTACCAAGGAAGGAGGAACTAGATAAAATAGAGTTTGAGTTGAAGGATAATGAATCAGAATCTACAGAAGAACAAGAATTAGAAGAAGAGGATCCTCATACTCTAGCATTGAGGAGATAGATTCAGGAAAGAAGGAAACCAAAAAGGTATACTCCACCTGATTTCTGTTTAAATTTTGCTTTTTCTATTATTTATGATGATCCTAGAACTATTAGGGAGGTAATGGATTCAGAGGATGATAAACTTTGGAAAAAGGCCATGGTTGAAGAAATGGAAGCCTTAGACAAGAATAAGGCTTGGGATCTAGTGGAGTTGTCGACTGGAAGAAAGGCCATTGGTAGAAAATGGGTGTTTAAGAAGAATTTGAGCGTAGAAGGAAAAGTGGAGAAATACAAAGCTCGATTAGTATCAAAAGGTTATTCCGAGGTAGAGGGAATTGACTTTGGTGAAATTTTTTCACTTGTTGCGAAGTTAATTTTATTAGATTTCTTTTATCTATTGTTGATGTGTTTGATTTTGAAGTAGAAAAGATGGATGTGAAGACAACATTCCTACATGGAGATATAGAAGAAGAAATCTACATGAAGTAACTAGAAGGATTTGCAGTGAAGGGAAAGAAAGAGATGGTATGCACACTGAAAAATTCCCCGTATGGGTTAAAGAAATCACCAAGGACGTGGTATAAAAAAATTGATACTTATATGTTGGGACTTGGCTTCACAAGGAGCAAAGTGGATCACTGCATGTATTTCAAATTAGTTGGTGATCATCTTATTTATTTGGTCTTGTATGTGGATGATATGGTTATGATAGGAAATGACAAAAAGATTATCCAGGATGTGAAAACCCATTTGTCCTCTAAATCTGACATGAAGGATACTTGTGCTGCAAATTTCATTTTGGGAATGGAAATTAAAAGAGATCGGGAAAACAAGAAACTCTGGTTAAATCATAAAAAATATGTTGAGACAATATTACAAAGTTTTAATATATAGGAATGTAAACTGGTCAGTGTCCCAAGACACATGAAGAGGAAAGGGACATGTCCCATGTTTTGTATGCAAGTGCGATTGGTAGTTTCATGTATGCAATGGTATGTACTAGACCGAACATTGCACAGGTAGTGCGAGTTTTGAGCAGGTATATGTCAAAACCAGGGAAGGAACACTGGACAACATTAAAGAGGGTTTTCATATATTTGTGTGGCACTACTACTTATGGATTGTGCTACTAATGAAGACTAGGATTGGACAGAGTGTTGGACATACATGGTTTTGTTGATGTAGACTGGGCTGAAGATCTGGATCATAGGAGGTCTATCGACGAGTATGTGTTTCTATTTGGAGGAGAAAAAGATAGCATGTAGTGGCACTCTCAACTACAAAAACTAAATACGTGGCAACCACTCATGCAAGAAATGAAGTGATGTGGTTACAAAGATTGTGTTCAAGTATTAGATTGGTACAACAAGCTGTAAGGATAGATTGTGATAGTCAGAGTGCAATATTCCTAGCAAAGAACCCGACTTATCATTCAAAGACAAAGCATATTGAAGACAAAAAGGTGTTGCTGATGAAGGTGGAAACTTTGGAGAATGTTGCATATTCATTAACAAAATCTCTGAGCATTGAGAAGTTCTCTTGGTGTAGAGGATCTATGGGAATTTCTACCTTAGATTGTTGACTATGTAATTCTGTAACCCCCTGTATGCAAATAAATCAATAAGTGGGAGAATGTTGGGTATGTGTTATATTCTTTGCAATATTGGTCCCATGTACTGTGCACTAATATGGGAGGAAGGGGGTGTATATTTTAACCTTGTACAATTATTTACTTCAAACAAATTTTCAATAAAAGAACAAAAAATATACAATAGCAAATACACACATTACACAGATATTTTTCCCCTAGAAACCCAAACCGGGAAAACCAACATATTCTATATTCATTCACACCATACATTGTTTACAATAAAATATACATATAGGATCTCGTAGCATCCAAAACCTTAGTCTAATAACCTAGATTAGTCAACAACCCTAATTCCTTAACCAAAAATAGAAAAGATTCTCCCACTTGTTGTTTTCTTTGCATACAAGGAGTTACAAGGTTACATAGTCAACAATCCAGGGCATCAATGCCCATAGATCCTCTACACCAAGAGAAATTCTCAATGCTCACAGATTTTGTTAATGAATATGCAACATTCTTCAAAGTGTTCACCTTCATCAACAACACCTTCTTTTCTTCAACCATGTCTCTCACAAAGTGATATTGAACATCAATATGCTCTGTATTTGAATGATAAGCTCAGTTCTTTACTAGAAAAACTGTACTTTGATTGTCACAATCTATCCTTACAACTTTTTGTACCAACCCAATACTTGAACACAATCTTTGTAACCATACTACTTCCTTGCTTGCATGAGTGGCTTCCATGTATTCAACTTATGTAGTTAAAAGTGCCACTACAAACTATCGTTTTCTCATCCAACTGATTGCTCCTCCAAACATGTTAAAGACATACTTGCTTGTAGATCTTCTATGATCTATATCTCCATCCAAGTCTGCATCTAAAAATTCATGTATTTCCAACACTATGTCCAAACTTGGTCTTCGTTGGTAGCACAATACATATCTAGTAGTGCCATGCAAATACCTGAAAACTCTCTTTACTGATGTCCAATGTTCCTTCCCTGGTTTTGACATATGCCTCCTCAAAACTCCCAC
>ML810716.1:26194-101698 GCA_009831015.1 Picea engelmannii
TCCCCTTTGCCTTCTGCAGTTAGCTTCCTTTTAAATACCCATTTTCTTCCAATGATATTTCTTCCAGCTGGCAACTCCACTAGATCCTAAGCCTCATTCTTATCCAAGGCTGCAATTTCTTCGACTATGGCCTTTTCCCAAAGTTTTCCATCCTCTAAATCCACTGCCTCCCTAACAATTCTATGATCATTATTAGTAATAGACAAAGAAAAATTTGAACTAAAATCAGGTGGAGTATACCTTTCTAGTATCCTTTTTTCTCGAAAGAATCTCCTCAAAATTGGAGTATGAGGATCTTCTTCTTCTGATTCCTATTCTTCTAGAGAGTCCGATTCACCATCCTTTAACTCAAACTCTTTCTTCTCTGGTTATTTCTTACTTTGTAGGACTTCTTGTTTGAGAACATCTTTCATTTATCTAAATACCACATCTCGACTATACACAACCTTCTTAGTTTCTGGGTTCTAGAGATTATAACCTTTGATACCATATTTATACCCAATAAAAATACACTTTTCAACCTTCTCATCTAGCTTACGCCTATTTTCCTTTGGAACATGAACATAGGCCTTACTGCCAAATACCTTAAGAAGTGTGAGAGAGGGATTCTTACCAGTCCATACCTCATGTGGATTCTTGTCATCTAGTGTTGATGAGGGTGATTTGTTGACTAGGTAACATGCAGTATCCACTGCCTCTGCCCAAAATTATTTCCCTAACCTGACATCAATCAACATGTACCTTGCTTTTTCCATCAATGTACTATTCATACTTTTTACAACTCCATTCTGCTGAGGTGTATAAGGAGTAGTCTTCTGCCTTTCTATACCACATTTTTATAGAATTATTCAAATTCATTCCTGTAGAACTCTCCACCATTAATCGTCCTCAACACCTTAATTATTTACTCTGTTTGATTCTCAACAAGAGCCTTAAACTCTTCAAACCTGTCAAAGACTTCAAATTTATTCCTGAGGAAATATATCCAAGTATTCCTTAAGAAGTCATCTATAAATGAGACATAGTACATATATTTTCCCAATGATGGAACTAACATAAGTCCAAACACATCACTATGCACTAGCTGTAAAATTCCTTCTGCCCTCATTGCTCCAGAGGGGAATCTTACTCGATTATGCTTCCCATATAGACAATGTTCACATAAAAAAAAATCTAGAGAGAAGTTAGAAATACCTTCAACCATACCTTTACCATGTATAGGTCGAAGACCCTTCTCTCCGATATGCCCCAGTCGTTGATGCCACAACATAACCTTTTCTCCAGAGAATGTAGGATTTTTTTCTTCTTCAGATCCAATATCAGGAACAACGAAACTATTACACCCATCACTAATAGTGGTTCCATGTAACTTATACATAGTTCCAATCCAAACTCCCTTTAGCAACACCATTTCTCTTCGAACCATACTACAAGTTTCTTTTTCAAATACTATTTTTACCACTGCATCGTCCATTTTTCTTACAAAAATCAAGTTTCTATCCAATCCTGGGATGTGTAGAATACTAGGCAGTGTTCTAATCCTTCCATCTATGAGCCTCAACTTGATTCTTCCTTGTCCTATGATTTTGGATGTCGAGTCATCACCTAATAAAACATTACATCCATCATACCTTTCATATTCACAGAACCACTCCCTGTGGGGAGTCATATGAAAGGATGCATTTGAGTCAACTAGCCATGCCTCATGATCTCCATGTGTGCTTGAAGAAGCCAAGTACACATCCTCTCCTTCTTCCTTGGAGGTCTTTTATTTTGTAGATGGAGCACCTTCAGATCCCTTCACTCTCTCAACGTTCTTGGATCTACATAACTTCTTGAAGTGCCCATCTTTTCCACATATCCAACATATCTTTACAAACTTTCCGAGAGATTTAGATCTCCCACTTGAGGACTTATATCTATTTCTTTCTTGGGAGCGTCCTCTTGCAAATAATGCATCTGTGCTCTACCCTTCCATGTTCTTTCATCTAATCTCCTCCTACAATAAGGATGATACCACATCATCAAAACTCAAGGTAGTTGTATTACTACCTATGGCCACAACCAGACTATTCCATGAGTCTGGTAAAGAGCACAATAAACTGATACACTTATTTTCATTTGAAATTTTAATCTCAATAGATAATAATTGACTTACCACAGTATTGAAGGTGTTCAAATGCTTTGTCACCAAGTCTCCATCTCTCATCCTCCGATTATATAGCTTATTCCACAAGAACAATTTATTTACCAGAGACTTAGAATCATACAAGTTCCCCAACTTATCCCATAACTCCTTGGTTGTAGCTTCCCCTGACACATTCAGTAATACTGAATATGAGAGACACAATCAGATTGTGCTCTTCGCCTTCCAACCCAACTTTTTCTAGTCATCTGCTGACGTTCCTGTAGGTGCAATAATTGGATCCACCATGATCCACTAATCTTTGTCTACCAACAAATCTTCCATCTTGAGCTTCCACAACTTAAAATTTTTCCCATTAATTTTTTCGATCTCTATTTTCAAACTGCTCGCCGTTTATTTTCACTTGAAGAATCAATACCACAGATCTCCCACTGTAACAAGGCTTATCACACTCCTGAGCCAAACCCCTGACCACAAAGGTGTCACCCTGAAGCCAATAATTGCTCTGATACCAAATGTAGATTTTAACCTTGTACAATTATTTATTGCAAATATATTTTCAATAAAAAAATAGAAAAGATACAATGGAAAATACACACATTACACATAGATTTTTCCCCTGGAAACCCAAACCGGGAAAACCAAATATTCTTTATTCATTCACACCATACATTGTTTACAATAAAATATACATATAGGATCCCATAGCATCCAAAACCCTAGTCCAATAACCTGGATTAGCCAACAACCCTAATTCTTTAACCATAAATAGAAAACCATCGGTGAAAACCATGTGTTGAAAAACAACCAAATTTTTTTCTAACCACACAAAGAATATAACACTAGTTCTAATCATGCAAAGAATATAACACACACCCAACAGGGTGTTAAAAAACAAGATCATAGAGCAATAAAATAAAACAAATGTGGAAATAAAACACCGAAGATACACAATACAATAGAGAAACATATATACGTGGTTCGCCCAGTGTGGGCTACGTCCACCAAAGAAATTTCCAGGTCCTTCCTTTTTAATATCTAGAAAAATGAAGGGATGCAACCTACAACACACCCGTTGTAACGTCCTCTTCTTTCTCTCACAGTCTCCTCTCCCAGAATACAATATTCGTGTTGATACACAACCACAATACAATGTTGATACAATATTCACATTGATTATAGTAGTTGTTGTACTAAATTGAAATCAAACATTTATCAAGGAATTGCTTAAAGAAATGTTGAGATATGGAAAAATAGAAGAAAGATATAACCCAAACTGAACAAAATTTGGAATCTCTGTCTGCACTTGTATTAATACTCAATCATGAGAGTTTTCTCTATTACATTCGGAAAGAAGAAGCCCTTAATAGATCTCAGATCTATGCATTTATACAAAAAATGTCACAACTCAAAACGGTTGGACTTCTTACAATAAAAATAGAAAATATTTGAAATACAACAGTGCATAGGAAATGATGAGCTTTGTTGGCATTCTCTTCTATCTCTTCGCCTGCTGGCAGAAACACTTCTTTTACTCATTCCTTTAGGCTGGACGTTTCCGTCATCTGGTCTTCTTAATAATTCAGCCTAATGTTTTAGTCGTTGTAGTCCTGTTGCCATCTGTCCTCCAACCACGTTTAGTAATGCAATAACCTTTTCTCACCTACTCCCAACTGAGCTTGTTTTTCCATGCTTGATGCATTGATTGCATCTATTTACAAAATCCACTACCAGCTTTGATGGCTCAATTATTTCGTTCACCTCGAAAGTGTTTAATTTCCTCTCCACTTGAGGAAGCCTTTCTTGGATTCTTTTCATTTCTTGAGTTAAGGCTTGGAATTGTGAACTTTGGTTCACTAGCCACTTATTTATTTTAATAAGGTCAATTTGGTTCATTTCTTGTATGGCTGCCAGACTTTCCTCTTTGTTCTTTCTAGATTTATGCTGGTTCATTTCAATTTCGATCTGTCCCAAGGCCTTCGCGATACTGCTTCCCTTAAAATCAATTAGTTTTTTTTCTAGGGATGATAATTCTTCTTGGAAAGCGTATTTCACCTCCAGGGATAATCTCTTGCTCTTTGCCAAATTCGTTTCCCACACCTTCAAGGCCAGATCACCTCTTATTTGTTTAGAAGGGGAAAGTTGAGGAAAATTAGGGACATTATCTTTCTGTGCTAACATGCTGGCCTGTTGAAACTTAGCTCGAGCTGAGTGAGCTTCTCTTCCCTTAATATGGACATCCTTTAGAGCAAGGTCTACTGCTTGGTAGCATTTCTGGATGGCATCGACCTTCATGAAAAGATCTTACTGGACCATTTCTAGTTTTTCGTTTACCTCCAGTGCTTGAGTCTGAAAAGATGATATATCTACTGATGTAACTTCTATCAAGTCTAACCTGGCTTGAAATTTCTTTATTAAATCCTCTTGTTGAGTGACCAATCCTTTGTTGGCCCGTGAATTCTGATGGAGCTCCTTGAGGTTAACCCGCAGCTGTTGGATTTGATGTCGGTCATAAGCTATGATTTGTTCAAAGTCCTGGCTCATCTTATTCTTTACAATCTGTTCTATGGCCAACATTTTCTCTTGCAACTGCCCCACCAATAAGTTTTTCTGTTTTAGCTGCTTTGCCAAATTTTCTACAGACCATTGATTTGCAGTGGCAAAGGCACCTAATGAACTTGCCACTTCCTTAGCAAATTGTGAATCATCGCGATCATTTCCATTGTAAAACATCCTTTTCCTTTTGGTTATTACCCCACCCTTATGATGTGAATCCCTCTTGACGATAACCCTCCTTTTCTTAGTAAAGAAGACACGAAGGATACATCTCTTCGGCTGATATTGGGGTAAGATCACTTACAAAAATGATTTCTGAACTAGGATTTCCGAAACTAGACTGCAGATGAGTCAATGATGTAATAGGTGTACCTATTTCTGTAGATTGTTGTTGCTCTGCTATATTGGAAACATGTGTGGCTGGTGTTGAAGGAGATGTATCCTGCCCTTGCTTAAGGAAGGCTTCGAGCTTCACTGTTTCCTGAGGGCCTAGTGGGTTTGATAATGAACCTTCCAATTCCCGAGTCAAAACTTTGAAGCTCTTTGGGGTTTTCTCAGCATCTTGTTTACCAGAGTTCCCTGGTTCAAACCCTGGAGGTGCCGATTCCTATGCAAGTGAAGTGGCTACTAATTCTCCCTGTAATACTTTCGGTAAGCTATTTCGTATGTGTCTTTGGAAACCGAGGAAGCCAACCTGTTGATCTGGGGGCAAGGTTTGGAACCTGTTCTATATCTCTTCATAGGACCTAACTCCCCTGCATATTTCATCACGTGGGGAGTTTTCATGCACATAAATCTTCATGTTGTATTGGGCCAGGTGGTTCTCCACGATTTTGTGTGGATCGTGCCTTTGAAATTCAATGTCAACCAATTTGAMTTCCTCCAAAKCCGCGACTTCCACTTTGGAGTGCCCAAAATCCAAAAGTGAAAACAAACCGACCTGGAGAGGGAAAGTAGGCCATATATTTTTCYGGGCTACTTTCAACTCCTTKCTAATGCCCCCTTTCATTGTTTTATAAGCTACTTCTCGACATACTAGYTGGTYTGGTAAAAATATTGGGAGAACATGGGGAGGGACTGAGCACCCGAAAACCTTGATATAAGAGAAGTTTTCTTCAATGAACCAATCTACTATTTTGCCCAGATTTTCCATGATTCTGTCTGAAATTTGAGGGGGCGGGMAACCATATAAATATATATGGACATGCACTACTATATTGTGGCATATTTCATAGAAGAAATCTTTGGCCTTTTCCTCCCACAACTTGGATTGGTAAAAGTGGAGGTTCTGCACTAGTTGGGGTCCAACTCCAATTCATCAGCATGAAAGGGGTTATGAAGCAGATAACATCCATGATATACGTAGACATATAGAAAGGGGTGGGATTCCCCTTTGATTTAACCAATTTGTATTCAGTAATTTCTTTGGCCAAGTTGTCTGATAAAATTTTGGCCCAATTAAAAGAGTATCCCTTGGTCACTTCATGCATAATCGATACCCAAGCCATCGAGAAATGAGTAGAACTCTTTTTCCCAAAAAATATACAGAGAATCATGGCTACATAAATCATGTGAGTGTCCAACGACACTATGGAATACATGCCATGAGCATCAGCCCTGAACTTCTCTGGGTGCCCCCACCAGGACTTGATTATATCAGGGTAACTCTTGTCGTATTGTATGCATTCTTGTTGCTCAAATTCTAACATAAATGTAGTGTTGTAATTATATTTAGGAGTGGAAGATAACTTATACATTATTTGGAGATGTTCAGGTCAGAATGACCCAACGACAACTTTCTAGTAGTTGGTGATGCTCCTGGTTTGGATGTCGATGTTCTCTAAGGCCCAATCTATCATGTCATTATACAATATGAGACTTGGCCGTGCGACTATCTTGTGTAGCTCGGACTGGGCTATATATCTGAGTTTATCTCTGTGAGTATCGTCCACTTCATCGATAGAATCTTCTAGGCAATTTATAATCTCATGTTCCAGAATCTTGAACACTTGTGTCCAAGATTTAACATAGTCTATAGCTCATGATGTAGTGTCTGACATGACGTCCGCATTAGGATTTGAACCTTCACTAGTTGCTTCAGACTTCTTCATCATCTTTTGTGGTGCCATGATATCGAGAGAACATAACGAGGCTACTTGTTTCAGAGGAATTGCGTGAGATTCTCAATCGGTTAAAACTTACTACTTTGCGGAAGATGAAAATGAAATTCAAAATCAAAGTATTTTTATTCACATTAGGTGCATTGATTCAAGTATACATTTACTGATGACAATTTTATTAACTTTGATGGGAAAGTATACCCGGCGATCCAGAATCTATGTTAAAAATCATTACCATTGATTTGTGATAAATGACATTAATATTCGACGGTTCGTGTTCGAGAGTTTTGGATGAAACTGAGTTAAAATTTCCCGAATCACGAATCCATGAAAGGTTAGTCACGAGATAATATCTTTTAAAATATTAATTAATCATGTTTAACTTCAAGTGCTTTGGATATTTAGACTTCGGGGTTTTTTAGGAAATGATGAATGGTAAACCTCCTAACCCCGAAGTGTGAAGTCGTTAATTATCTCTTGACCAAGATTAACTTAATTAATTAAAATTTAATACTTTGGCATTTTAGTGCTTCGTGGATTTGCGAATTAGCTCTTTGTTATATTTCTGAAAGGTCATCTCCCATAGTGATGTGTCGAAGATGATGTCATTCTAGATGATGTTTCGAGAACAGGGGGTGCCACGTGTTACTTAGAATCATATGGATCTTCAAATGAAAACGTCAGAAATGGGTGCCACGTGTCAACCCAGGGAAGACTCAAAAGATACACGTGTACTATGAATCGTGTCCTTTAAAGGTTTATGGAAAGTGATGAATGAACACTTTTGGGTTTCGGGTCTCTTATCGTTAAGACTTATCAAAATGCCTGAAGCGCGAAGCTCTAGAGTGACCTTTAGTGATTTACCTCTTTAACAATTAGGCGACTCAAAAACTCTAGGAAAAATAGGATTTTTCAATCAAACGGGGAAACTTGATCAACGACATATATTATGCGCGCATTATTACTAATTAAGAAGAAATGAATTTGATTTAAATTTCGAAAGTTATTTTCTGAGTTACCACTTTAGGAAATATTATATTTTCATGAAGTGGAGAATGTAAAGCTCAAAGTTTAGGATTATATATGTTCCACCATAAGATCCATCTGGGGATCACGTCTCCCTGTGAGGCGCGAAAGAATAGTACACCAAGTGCCTTTATTGGGTAAATGGAGTCAATATTGCATTTCTGGGAAACACCTTTGGGAAAAATCATACAGAGAAAAATTGAACTTCAAACGAATCTCTAAAAACCTTCAAAACACAATTAATTATTGATCTCAAGTTAGGCTATTAATAATATCCTTTTCCTGAAACTGAGTTTGGATTTGCTTAAGATAATCAAAACAAATTTAACTGAAATATCAAACTTTGGTCGATTTCATTCGCATCAAGGCTAAGTAATTTTAAGAATTTATTTAGGGAATTCCTTGTCGGGTTAGAATGTAAATATTACCGAAAAGAGAAATAGATACCAAAGTATGTTATATACGTGTATGACAACCTTACATATATCATAGATATTGATTCACTGCCAGCGAGCCTGTTCAGTACCCTGGTGAAGTTATCTACATCTCCCATTGAATTTCCTTTCACCACTTCAATTATCACTCTTGCATTTTATTAAGATGAGGGAAATCATTACATGAATTTCCTTTCATCATCTCTTGGAAAAAATGGGGGTAATCGAATTACGAATTTCCTTTCACCATTTGTCTTGGACTAGATGGGGGCAATCATTTTATGAATTTCCATTCACCATCTGTCTTATATTTTTTATATTCCTTAAGTGGGGGCAATCAATTTGTATGTATCATACAAGGGATGATATCTGCTTAAAATTTGACAGTGAAGGTATATCAACAATTTTTGATCGTACTCTGAACTAAATCTATCCCGATCTTCAATACATCTTTTCCTGTAGGGAAGATTTTATGGGGAATTTTTATTTTCCAGGGATTGGCCTTGAGAGAATTAATCAGTTAAAATCTGTTAGAAGAGCTAAAGTTATCAAGATTAGCCTAGACATACTCTCTTTCAGTTACAATTAGAGGAACATAAAGATTTTCGCCTAATCTTGTTTTGAAGATGTGTTTTTAAGTTTTTAGAGTCAAGGAAAAATTCTTTCTTTCTATGAAGACTTAAGGACATGTAGTGAAAATCAGAATAGAGTAAAATATCGAGGATAGGAAAAATGAAACAGAACAAGTCTGATGCAAAAGAATCTCATTTCCACACAAGTTCACTTCTTGATTATCAAACTTCTCTTTTTTAAGCCCTTTTTTATTCTTCTTTTCTTTTCTTTTTATTTCATTTGATTCAGATAAGGCTTTGAAATTAATCTGGAGATTTATATTTTTCTAATCCTTGATCAGGTGACTATATTTACATGAGTAGAACCTCATTTATATCCAATGAGATTTCTTTTAGAATTTTATCTTGAACAATAAGTATAGAAGTTCATACGTCGGATTTCATTTATATTTTCAATCAAACCAATTATTAATTCATCACCTGTTTTGAGAGAAAACAAATGTTTTGAAAACTGAGCGTTGGATTTCGACACCTCCTCATTTCTCATCTAATAGTAAGTATTCTGCATGGCACCAAGATGGGAAAAGTCAGAAAATTCCACAGAATAGAAATGATATGCAGTACATATATTTTATATTTTGCTTTTATGATATTGAATAGGACTTGGTTTATTTACAATGAAAAAGTAAAATTTAGATAATCTATGAAAGAAAATGAAATTGCAAATTGAAATAGGAAACCAAAACTGGTATATACAAAGGTAATGTGAAACATGATTATTGCATAAAATGTTTTGGATAACGCCCGTTGATAGGGGCGTCAAAAGTTTTTCCGTCGAGATTTTCCAGTAGGAAGGAATTTTTTCCCTCTGCAGCTACAATCCTGAATGGTCTGAACCAGAGATGATCGAACTTGCCATGTTTTCCCACATCTTCTTTTCTAGACTCCCACTTTAAAACTAGGTCTCCAGGAATAAAATCTTTGTCTTTGGTCTTTTTATCAAAAAGGGCCTTCATGTTATCTTGGTATCTCTGAAGTTTGTCATCGACTTCGGCCCTATTTTTTTGGACTTCGATTAGTTGATTTATCCTTCTTGTAATGTCATTCGGTTCTTCATTTGCATCCCGCCAGAGCTTCATCATGGTAAGAGATAGGTTGATATGAAGGACGACGTCGGTACCATAAACCATTTGAAAAGGGGACATATCTATTGATTTCTTGGTGCTAATTCGATTTTCCCATAAGGCATATTTGAAATGAACGTGCCAAGCCTTTTTATTTTCTATTAACACCTTTTTGATTATGAGCTCTTGTTGGATGATTTGGCTAACCCATTCCCCTGAGGATAGTAGGATGTAGAATGTCCTAACATGATGTTTTATTTTTGGTAGAAATTGATCATTGCCATATATTTGAAAGCTTGGGCATTGTCAGTGACTATTTTTCGGGGGCAACCAAATCTTGATAGGATGTTCTCTTCCAATAAGTTTATTACCACTAAATCCGTAGCATTCTGAGTTGGAATGGATTCAACCCACTTCGTAAAGTAATCAGTAGCGGTTAAAATTCGATTGTGGATGGATTTATCCAACGAAATATATAAGACCCCATTGCTAAAAGGGAGCTTCTGTTTTGACCAGGACAAAAGGTAGTGCGGGGAGCTTTTTCTTACCAGAGAATAGTTGACAAGAGTTGCAGGATCTAACCTTGGCATTCACATTAGTAAATAATTTTGGCCAATAATACCCAGCTCTTAAAATCTTGTAGGCTCTTGCCCTCCAGGCGTGGTGCCCTCCACACACTCCTTCATGAAATTCATTTATGAGGCCTTCTATTTCAGATTCTATTAAGAAACTTAACAAGAAACCTAGAGGATCCTTCTAGTATAGCTTTCCATCAATAATACAATATTTAATTGCGTGAAACTTCAAATTTCTCGGCTTGGATGAAGTCATGTCACTTAGGCCTTGAAGGGTAAGGAGGTATGAGACAATATTGCAATACCAAGCAGAGGAAGAAAAATTTTCTTCAATCTGGACTGTAGGGGTTTGATCATCAAGTTCCTCTAGATTTGGGATATATCCATGTGATTCTAGGTGGTTTATCCTGAGTGCCATGAAATTCGATTCTACTAACAATTTTTCCAGGCCCTGACCTTTGACTAGTTTGGTTGGTTTCACTTCTAGATCAAACTCTTGAATTTTAGCTAACCACTGACCTCTTTTTTGGTCACTGTCCGGTTGGACCAAGATGTCTTTGACAACACTTGTTGGCACACAAGTGATTATTTTGGAGTGAAACACATATGTTCTGAAATCTTTGAGAGCTTTCACCATTGTGTAAGCTTGTTTTTCAAGTATATCATATTTTAACTCTCCGTCCCTGAGGATTTTACTGAAAAAGGCTATTGGTTGCTCAAAACCTTATTCGTTCTTTTGCACGAGAACTGCCACGACAGTATGTTCGGAAGTGAAGGAGAGGATCAAGAATTCATTGGTATAGTCTGGACTGGCTAACACTGGTGCTTTGCCTATAGCTTTATTGACTAGCTAGAATGATTCTTTAACTTTGGTGGCCCATTTCACTTCGCTATCTTTCTTCAACATATCTGTGATTAATTTAATTCTTTCAGCAAAATTGGGAATGAATCTTCTCAAAAAGTTGATCTTTCCTAAAAACGATTGAATCTCTTTTCTATTCCTAGGAATATTAATTGTATCTATAGCCTCAACTCGCTTAGGATCAACCCTGATTCCTTCCTTTGAAACTATATGAAACAAGAGCTTATCTTCTTGCATAGCAAAGTGTGATTTCTTAGGGTTAAGAGACAAACTGAATTTTCTGCATTTCTCAAAAGTTTGTTTGAGGTGTACCAAATGTTTTGCATCAGAGTTAGAAAAAAATGTCAAATCATCGAGATAAATAACAACAAATTTGTCTCTTTCACCGATGAAATCTATATCCATCACTCTCTGGAACGTAGCCTCTGCGTTGATCAAAACCAAATGGAATTTTATCATACATGAAAGTTCCCCATGGAGTGGTAAACACAGCCTTTTCTTTGTCGTCTTCATGGACAACAATTGATTGTATCCTGAAAACTGTCAATCATGGACATTCTATTAGCTCTTACTACTTTTTCTAGGACATGATCCATTTTTGGTAGTGGGTTGTTGTCTTTGACGGATGACCGATTTAAATTTCTGAAATCTACACAAAGCCTTATTTCTCCACTTTTCTCCTGATAGGTACCAAATTTTCTACCCATTCGGAGTACCTGAGTGGAACGATAATATTTGCGTCTAGAAGCTTCTTGACTTGCCTTTCTATTACTGACATGAGGATAGGATTTATCTGTCTAAGCTTCTGCCTGAAAGGTTTGATACCATGCTTGAAAGGAATCTTAAGTTCAATTACATAGGTATCGTAAGTTTTTAGATCATCGTAATTCCATGTAAATACATATTTATACTGTCCAGGTAACTCAACATACTTACTCTTCACTTGTGCTTGAAGGTATTTAGATATCTTGACCAGTTTAGGATTTTCCATAGTTCCTATGTTACAGTCTTCAACCTCTCCGGGTTGGGGACGTAAGGTAGATTTCAAAGGTAAGTCATCATGGTCAAATAATATCTCCAAGGGGATTAGACCTGTAGGGATCTGGTTATTCTTAAGCACAAGCATACAATGATTTGCAATCTTATCCTGGAACTTTTCAAGGTTTTCACCTTACTGCATGAACCAGATAGGATCGTTCTGGTTTTCCAGATCTACATGAGTTTTAGAGAACTTATCCACCATTTCAAGGAATTGTTTAATTTGTTCATCATCTTCAAAGACTTTCCAGTGCCGAACATTATTTGGGATCGAAGGCTTGTGTCTCATTTCGATGTGATATTTCAGTTTTAGGACAATAGGTGGTACGAAAGTTTCCACAGCTTTGGATAAAGAATCGACCTGTTGATTTTCCATTCTGGGGATGGGATGAATGTTAAAGGACGAGAAATTTTTTTCTATCAAATCCTAGGCGCAATTCCTGTATGATATTAGCCTTGGATTCTTGCCTTGATACTGTTTCTTGATTTGTTTCACAATAAGCTCGACATCACCGTAAACTATTAGATGTTCAATTTTTAACTTTCGGGCATCCTCTAATCCTAATACTAGAGCTTCATACTCACACAAATTATTTGTATAATCAATGACTCCCACTGTAGTCTATATGAAAAGGGGATTACGTACTCATCTCCTGGCACTACAAATAAAACTCTAGCCCCTTCTCCTTCGCAGGACGAAGCACCATCAATTTTTTTTTCCACACTCCTTCTCTACTATTTACACTTTTCTTTATTTCTTTATTTTTTTATTTTTTATTTTCTTCTTTTGTACATTCTTCAAAATCATCATCTATTGATAATATACAATTTCCTAAATCTTGATCGACAACATAGACTGGGTAATTGTTTGGGTTTTGGGGGTCACTTACAGTATATGCCAGTCTAGTCTCTCTGTACAGTCGAGTAAATTGTCCATCGAAAATTGGGATCGTAGCGTAAGTCATGTCTAGCTGAAGTGATCCTCCTAATTTGGTGCCCCAAGACCTAGATAACAACATGCCATACTTGGTAGGGACATCGACAATGACTACATCCATAAGGGTACTTTTTACAGTGATCTGTACAAGATTTACTACCAAATATTTGATCATGCCAAGACACTTAACTTTTCTGGAATCAAACGAGTATAAGTGTTGATAAGGTATAGTGATTTCGAGGCCCAATTTTTCCATGATAATTTTAGGCATTAAATTATGAGAGGCCCCAAAATCTAACATGTAGTTGTGGAGTAAGTGGTCGTGCAAAATTAATGTAATATAAAACAGAGCAACATAATCCTTAGTATTTTCGATGTGCGGGCCAAACATAATTGTAGGTATTTCATATTGTATATTGATAACATCTGCGTTACATTCAATAGCAGAAAAATTTATCATTTTAGCAATCTGTTTTTTATAAATTAGATTCTTGGCAAGCTCAACCAGGGGCATAGGGATTTTAATTTTATTGAGTTCATTCTCTAAACTGAAACCTTTAGTTGTTTTTTCAATATCTCTGGTTAGAGCTTGTGCTTCTATATTCTCCGTTTTCTTAGTTTGTGTTGCTCTTGTTTCAATTGTTTTTGTTCAGGCAACTTGTGTTTCAACTAGAGGTTTAGTAACAACCGCCTCATTTGCTTTATTTCTCGATAATTTTTTTTCGGTGGAACATTTGTAGGATTTGTTTCTCTAGGCCTTAGATTGTACTTCTGTTGGATTTTGGACATTATTGAGTCGATGAGTCCTTGATATGCAGACTCTCCCAGATTATTTATACTTTCCTCATTATTAAACAAAGGTTCTAGGTCTAGAGACTTTTCATAATCCTGTCTAGTTAAATGAGGCTCCCGGTCGTCATCACTAAGGTTGTTTAGATCCTCTTCTAACTCCTCATAGTTTTGTATATCATCTCTCTGCCTAAATTTTCTCAGTTTTAAAAGGGGCTTGGATTTTTTTATCCTCATTTTTTACTTGTCTTTGTTGCGTCTGAGGGTTAGGGTTTCTTCTGAACTGATTTCTAACAAACAAATCAGGTTTTTCTCGGTCTAATTCCATCCGGGATATTTTGTTTGATAAGTCTTTAATTATTTTATCCATCTCATCCATTTTTTTTCTGCAAACTTCCAAGATCCAGATGGTCCTGCCTGTTCTTTGAAATGCCTAGGTTCTCTAGTTCCAGTCTCAACTTTAGCTTTTAATTTACCGGATGCCACCATATTTGATTCGATTTCTATGTCATCATCTTGCATTCCTGCTAGAGTGACATATCTTATTTCTCTTAAGAGGATGGAAAATTCGGGTTCAAAAGCCCTTGCAAAAGTTACCTTTGTCGCGGGTTAAGAGGGTTTAACTTCAGCTGGGATCTTATTGTACAATTTGTTGAACCTCTGAGTAAATTTGAGAATCGACTCAAAATTCCTTTTTCTTAAAGCCCCAAATTCAGTCAAATAATATAGATGGTCATTCTTTTCTCCCCATAGTCTTAAAAATGTGTTTTCTAGATCATCATATGATCATAGGATCCTACCTGGAGTCCTCGAAACCAGGTTCTTACTTGTCCTTCGAAGGTTTGCACTAAAATCCTTGAGTAAACATCTTCATGCTCGATACCAAGGATATCAACAAATTGGTCGAAAAATGCTATGTGCTCGGTTGCGGTTAGATCTCCTTCTCCCACAAATTTAGGTAATTTTTCATATAATTCTCGGCAAAATCATGAAGGACGACAGGAAGGACCAAGGGAGCATATCTGGAAGCTACCTTGGAAAAAATTCTAGGGGGTGGAGGTTGTCCTTGACCTTGTCCACCTGCTCCACCTCCTCCAACGCCACCTCCTCCAAAAACAACCATTGGAAGTATAGGGGATGAACTCCGAGAGTTAAAAAGGGGGTTTTCAAAAACTATGAGGGACCGAAGAGGTGACCTTTCGACTACTTCGGGATGTGGTGAAGGAAAATATGGAAAAAGGTCGCTAGGAGACGAAAACTCGAGAAGAGGAGGAAAAGGGAAATGCAGAATGATTTCCTCAGTCTTACAAGATGTGTATATAGGAGACCCAATAAGGGGTGAATCAGGGCACACAATATGTTGTTCAGGGTTTCAGATAACTAAAACCTTTACTTCGGGAAAGGATGGAGTCAACAGAGTATCAACAACAACATGTATAGGGAGGGATATTTTTTTCTGACCGTTAGAAGTATTAGTCGAGTCAATCTCAATCTTTATTTTGGGTATGATTACCTTTGAGTTCTCAAGCCTAGACTCGGGTTTACTAGTTGATGCCTCCGTAGAGGGTGTTTGTTTAAAATTCTCTTTAGGGGTTAGTTCTTCAACCAGAACCTTAGTATTAACTTGTGAAACTTTGGTTTGGTATATTTTACCTGCTGATGCAGTAGTTGACTTGAGGTATCCTTTTGGTTTCAACAACCTTTCGAGATCTGATACTGGTATGGTTTTCTTATCGTCTGAATTATTTCTGGTATTCTTTCGATCGAATGCCAGTTTTATCTCGGTGGAGTTGCCAAGTGAAAGATAAAACTAAGTCTTACTTGTGTATTCAATATTTGTTCACTATCAGAGATAGAAGTTTACCTTGTCGTTTTCCTAGGGAAAAATAAATTCGTTTCTCCGTCCCCGACAATGGCGCCAAAAATATGTTGTTCCTGAGATTAAACTTAAGGCTCAAAGAGTAATGTCAGGCATCGAGAAATTTTTAAAGAAAATGTTTTTAAAGATTGATTTTTCTACCTTTAGTTATATGAGAAAAATTCCTTAAATGAAATTAATAGTATGGCAGCGTAGAGGCCGTATTTTGTGTCTGAGTCAAAATTGTAATATCAAATGGTGTGAGAGAAAAATACAAAACTATTAAACAAAGCAAGGCATCAATTGCTGAAGAGTCTCACCTTGGTGCAGTGGAAGATAATATATAGCGTACCCTTGAATAAAGTATAAATTACAGTAATTCACACAGCTTGTAGGTCTTGATATAATCACAATAAATGCAGAGGAAAAACTGCTTACTTAACAAATTACTGATGTAATACGATTACAATAGTTGTTGTACTAAATTGAAATCAAACATTTATCGAGGAATTACTTAAATAAATGTTGAGATATGGAAAAACAGAAGAAACACATAAACCAAACTGAACAAAATTTGGAATCTCTTTCTGCACTTGTATTAATACTCAATCAAGAGAGTTTTATCTATTACATCCAGCAAGGAGCAACCCTGAATAGATCTTGGATCTATGTATTTATACAAAAAATGTCACAACTCAAAACGGTTTGACTTCTTACAATAAAAATAGAAAATATTTGAAATACAATAGTGCATAGGAAATGATGAGCTTTGTTGGCATTCTCTTCTATCTCTTTGCCTACTGGTAGAAACTCTTCTTTTATTCATTCCTTTAGGCTGAATGTTTTTGTTGTCTGGTCTTCTTTATAATTCGGCCTAATGTTTTAGCCGTTGTAGTCCTGTTTCCATCTGTCCTCCAACCATGTTCAATTATGCAATAACATTTTCTCACCTACTCACAACTGAGCTTGTTTTTCCATGCTCGATGCATTGATTGCATCTATTTAAAAAATACACTACCAGCTTTGATGGCTCAATTATTTTGTTCACCTAGAAAGTGTATAATTTCGTCTCCACTTGAGGAAGCCTTTCTTGGATTATTTTCACTTCTTGAGTTAAGGCTTGGTATTGTGAACTTGGGTTCACTAGCCACTTATTTATTTTAATAAGGTCAATCTGGTTCATTTCCTGTATGGCTTCCAGACTTTCCTCTTTGTTCTTTCTAGAATTATGCTCGTTCATTTCAACGTCGATCTGTCCCAAGGCCTTCGCAATACTTCTTCCCTCAAAATCAATTAGTTTTTTGTCTAGGGATGATAATGCTTCTTGGCAAGAGTCTTTCACCTCTAGGGATACTCTCTTTCTCTCTGCCAAATTCGTTTCCCACACCTTCAAGGCCAGATCACCTCTTATTTATTTAGAAGGGGAAAGCTGAGGAAAATTAGGGACATTATCTTTCTGTGCTAACATGCTGGCCTGTTGAAACTTAGCTCAGGCTGAGAGAGCTTCTATTCCCTTAATATTGACATCCTTTAGAGAAAGGTCTACTGCTTGGTAGCATTTCTGGATGAATAGATCTTCATGAAAAGATCTTGCTGGGCCATTTCTAGTTTTTCGTTTACCTCCAATGCTTGAGTCTGAAAAGATGATATCTCTACTGATATACCTTTAGTCAAGTCTAACCTGGCTTTCAATTTCTTTATTAACTCCTCTTGTTGAGTGACCAATCCTTTGTTGGCCCATGAATTCTGATGGAGCTCCTCGAGGTTAGCTTGTAGTTGTTGGATTTGATGCCAGTCATAAACTCTGATTTGTTCAAAGTCCTGGATCATCTTATTCTTTACAGTCTGTTCCATGGCCAACATTTTCTCTTGCAACTTCCCCACCAATAAGTTTTTCTATTTTATCTTCTCTACCAAATTTTCGACAGACCACTGATTTGAAGTGGAAAAGGCACCTAATGAACCTACCACTTCCTTAGCGAATTGTGAATCATCGCGATCATTTCCATCTTAAAACATGCTTTTCCTTTTGGTTACTACCCCGTACTTACAATGTGATTCCCTCTTGATGATAGCCCTCCTTTTCTTACTAAAGAATAAATCCAAAGGAGGCATCTCTTCAAGTGATATTGGGGTAAGATCACTTACAAAAATTATTTCAAAACTAGGATTTCCAACACTAGATTGTAGAGGAGTCAATGATGTAATAAGTGAACCTATTTCTGTAGATTGTTGCTACTTTGTTGTATTGGCAATAGATGTGGCTGCCATTGAAGGAGATGTATCCTGCCCTTGCTTTAGGAAGGCTTTGAGCTGAGCCATTTCCTGAGGGCCTAGTGGGTTTGATAATGAAGCTTCCAATTCCTGAGTTGAAACTTTATATCTCTTTGGGGTTTTCTCAGCATCTTGTTTACCATAGTTCCCTAGTTCAAAACCTGGAGGTACCAATTCCTGTGCAGGTGAAGTGGATACCGATTCTCCCTATAATACTTTCAGCAAGTTGTTTTGTCTGTGTCTTTGAAACTGAGGAAGCCATTCTGTTGATCTGGGGGTAGGGTTTGGAACATGTTCTGTACCTCTTCATAGGACCTGAATCCCCTGAATATTTCATCACGTGGGGAGTTTTCATGCACATATATCTTCATGTTGTATTGGGCCAGGTGGTTCTCAACATTTTTGTGTGGGTTGTGCCTTTTAAATTCGATGTCAACCAGTTTGACATCCTCCAAAGCTGCGACTTCCACTTTGGATTGCCCGAAATCCAAAAACAAAAACATACTGACCTGGAGAAAGAAAGTAGGCCATACCTTTTTCTGGGATGCTTTCAGATCCTTGCTTATGCCCCCTATCATTGTTTGATAAGATACTTCTCAGCATACTAGATGGTCTGGTAAAAATATCGGGAGAGCATGGGGAGGGACTAAGCACTCAAAAACCCTAATATAAGAGAAGTTTTCTTCAATGAAACAGTCTACTATTTTGCCCAAATTTCCCATGATTCTGTCTAAAATTCAAGGGGGTGGAAAAACATATAGAGCTATATGGACAGGAACTACTACATTGTGGCAGATTTCATAGAAGAAATATTTGGCCTTTTCCTCCCACAACTTGGAATGGTAAAATTGGATAGGTTTTTCACTGGTTGGGGTCCAACTCCAATTCATCAGTGGGAAAGGGGTTATGAAGAAGATAGAATCCATGGTATATGAAAACATATAGAAAGGGGCGGGATTCCCCTTTGATTTAGCCAATTTGTATTCAGTAATTTCTTTGGCCAAGTTGTCTGATAAAATTTTGGCCCAATTAAAAGAGTATCCCTCGGCCACTTCATGCATAATCGATACCCAAGCCACCGGGATATGAGTAGGACTCTTTTTCCTGAAAATTCTATAGAGAATCATGGCTACATAAATCATGTGAGTGTCCAATGATGCTATGGAATACATGCCATGAACGTCGGCCCTAAACTTCTCTGGGTGCCCCCACCAGGACTTGATTATATCAAGGCATCTCTTGTCGTATTGTATGCATTCCTATTGCTCGAATTCTAACATAAATGTAGTTTTGTAATTATATTTAGGAGTGGAAGATAGCTTATACATTACTTAGAGATGTTCAGGTTGGAATGACCCAACAACAAATTTTTGCTAGTTGGTGATGCTCCTGGTTTGGATGTTGATGTTCTCCAAGGCCCAGCCTATAATGTCATTATACGGCATGAGTCTTGGCCATGTGACTATCTTGTGTAGCTTGGACTGGGATATATATCTAATTTTAGCTCTGTGAGTATCGTCCACTTCACCGTTAGAATCTTCTGGGCAATTTATAATCTCATGTTCCAAAATCTCGAACACTTGTGTCCAAGATTTAATAGAGTCTATAACTCACGGCGTAGTGTCTGATAGGATGACCACATTCAGATTTGAACCTTCACCAACTGCATCAGTCTTCTTCTTCATCTTATGTGGTGCCATGATATCGAGAGAACATAATGAGGTTACCTGTTGCAGAGGAATTGCGTGAGCTTCTCAATAGGATAAAACTTACTACTTTGCGGAATATGAAAATGAAATTCAAAATCGAAGTATTTTTATTCACATTAGGTGCATTGATTCGAGTATACCTTTACTAACGAAAATTTTATTAACTTTGATGGGAAACTATACCTGGCGATCTGCAATCTATGTTAAAAATCATTACTGTTGATTTGTGATAAATTCCATTAATATTCGACGGTTCGTGTTTGAGATTTTTGGATGAAACTGAGTTGAAATTTCCCGAATCGTGAATCCGCGAAAGGTTAATAACAAGATATTCTCTTTTAAAATATTAATTAAGCATGTTTAACTTCAAATGATTTGGATATTCGAACTTCATATTTTTTTAGGATATGATGAAGGGTAAATTTCCAAACCATGAAGTGCGAAGTCATTAATTATATCTTGACTGAGATTAACTTAATTAATTAAAATTTAATACTTTGGCATTTTAGTGCTTCATGGATTTGCGAATTAGCTCTTTGTTATATTTTCGAAAGGTCATCTCCCATAGTGACCTGTCGAAGATGACATCATTCTAGATGACATGTTGAGAACAGGGGGTGCCACATGTTACTTAGAATCGTATGGATCTTCAAATGAAAACGTTAGAAATGGGTGCCACGTGTCAACCCAGGGAAGACTCAAAAGATATATGTGTACTATGACTTGTGTCCTTTAAAGTTTTATGAAAAGTGATGAACAAAAAATTTCAAGTTTCAGGTCTCTTATTTTTAAGACTTATCAAAATGCCCGTAGCGCGAAGCTCCAGAGAAACCTTTAATGATTTACCTCTTTGACAATTAGGAAACTCAAAAAATCTGGGAAAAATAGGATCGTTCGATCAAACCAGGAAACTTCATCAATGACGTATATTATGCGTGCATTATTATTAATTAACCATAAATGAATTTGATTTAAATTTCAAAAGTTATTTTTTGAGATACTACTTTGGGAAAGATTATATTTTCATGAAGTGGAGAATGTAAAGCTCAAAGTTTAGGATTATATATGTTCCAACACAAAGCATCACATACATAGAGCTTCCAACTACTGATGAATAAGGGACCCTGGACATGTATTCTATCTCCTCCTGTGTCTTGAGACACATTTCTTTGGTTAATTTGAAATGGCTAGCCAAAGGTGTATGAACTGGTTTTGCATTCTGCAGTCTAAAACCTCTACAACACCTTCTCTATGTACTCACCCTTAGACAATGTCAATTTGTGATTTTTCCTGTCTCTTGTTATTCTCATACCAAGGATTTTCTTTGCAGCACCTAAATCCTTCATAAAAAATGAATTAGATAATTTATTCTTGAGAACATTTATATCCTGCATATTAGACCCTGCAAAATAATGCCATCTACATACAATAGCGAGATAATATAACTTCCATTTTCTAGCCTTTTAAAATAAACACAGTGATCAAAATGACATCTACTATAACCTTTTTCTGTCATAAACCTGTCAAACTTCAAATACCACTACCTTGGATCTTTCTTTAAGCCATACAAGTTCTTCTTCAACCTGCATACCAAATTTTCCTTCCCTTTGACCTCATACCCCTGTGGCTGTTGCATATAAATCGCTTCCTCCAAATCCCCATGGAGAAAAACTGTTTTTACATCTAACTGTTCAAGATGAAAATATTCTACTTCCACAAGACTTAAAATAGTCCTAATTTAAGTCAATTTAACAACAGGAGAAAATATTTCATCAAAATCTATACCTTTGTTTTGTGCAAACCCCTTTACAACAAGTCTAGCCTTGTACCACTTTTTGCCTCCATCTTCTTCCTTCAACCCATAAACCCTTTTATTCTGCAATTCTTTTTTTCCCGTAGGAAATTGAACMAAGTCCCAAGTCTGGTTATTTACCAAGGAATCCATTTCCTCTTTCATGCCTTGCTCCCACTTCCTTTTAATGTCTACCTGCATTGCCTCTTCATAACTTTCTAGTTCACCAAAATTAGTCAACAATAAATAKTATAACAYAKGAGAGTATCGTTCAAGGGGTCTACTTAACCTAATAGATCTTCTAACAACACTTGCAAGAGTTTGAGGTACCTGCTGCTCCCRTTGTACATTTTGATTTTCTGGTACCTTTGGAATTTCTTTTTCAGTGATCTCATCAARCACTGTGTATTCTGGTTTTTCTTTTTCCTGTTTCTTTCCCTGCAACTGATCTTTGTACATGACCTTCTCATTGAATATGACATCTATAMTCCTAATGATTTTGTGATTTTCACAATCCCATAAGTGATAACCAAAATCATTAACACCGTATCTAATAAAGGTACACTTCTTGGAGTTTGCCTCAAGCTTTGTTCTATTTTCTTTATCAATATGGACTAATGCTTCACAACYGAAAGTCTTCAAAAATGAATAGTTTACCTTTTTACCTATCCATGCCTCCTCTGAAATTCCACCATCCAAAGAGCTTGAAGGTCCTTTGTTTATCAAGTAAACAAGAATATCTACAACATCTTCCTAGAACTGTAAGGGAAACCCAATATCTAATCTCATACTCCTTGCACGCTCCATGATTGTCCTATTGTTATAGCAATATTTGCCTCACCATTGATATCTTTCACATAGGGCCTTTTTCCATTTCCCTATGCAGACTTATCATCCCTTTTTTATGAATCCAGAACCAAAAATATACATTTTTCCATATATACGCTCCCTATATTCTATACAAGATGCGTATACGTTGGCTGCTCCACTACAGCCTGCGTACATCAGGATTTGTGCCAGAAAATACAAAAATGAAGTTAGGTTTCCATGTCATGACAGGAGATATCTGATCCTTGGCCCTCCATATATTGGAAACGTTCCGACTCAGCCCTTTGGTTTCATTCTGAAGGCTATAAAAGCACAATTCCGAGCTATGGAAAGAAGGAGAAAGCATTCGACTTTGAGAGCAAAGTTACTCTGGAGAAATTACTTCATATTGAGTCTACATCCCTTTGTACCTCAAATATGAACACAATGTTCAACCCCCAAGCTCTTTCCCTATTGTTGAGAGAACCTCATTGTCTCTCTCCTATGAGCTTGCATTTGGTGGAGGATTGAAGTGGTGGAGGCCCAGTTGGAAGGAACTTGGTTTCTTGGTTTCGAACCGTGCCAACACGGAAGTATGTAATGTTGTCACTTTTGTTGATCAATTATTAATAGAAATACTCCTTTCCCTTCCTATTGGTATATTACAAATATATGATTATTATCCATGGGTATGTTTGTAATGTTTATTAATGGATTATTCTATCTGATGTGCTAACCCCTTTATATCATCACTATGTACTTTCTCTACTTGTTTGTTGGGAACTTATTGCAGGTATAAAGCTTTGGGTCAAAGTGCTCAATGGTGGAACATCATCAAACATTGGATCGAGGTAGGCCTCTTTCTTATCTTGCACATTAGTTTATATAGCATATGTTGGAATTGAGTTGATTTCTGCAGTCATACCTGTCTGTTGTGGTTTACCCTTGGCCATAGAGATTTTTTCCCTCGTAACAAAATTGGCAACTCAGCTGGGGAATTCTTCCTTCTAAGGGTTGAAGTACTTTTTCTTCTTCAATTGCTCATTTTCCTTTGTGTTTCTTGTCGTATCACTACTTGACATATTCTGTTCACTCTAGGTCTGATTTTTCAACCTTTTTACCCTTGCATAGCCTTGTTTTAAAGCCTATACGCTCCTTTTGTCTTGACAGTCACGTATACACCTTTGCTGTCTCACTGAATGATGCATATATACGCTCTATTCTCCTGAACAGTCGCGTATACCACTTTTCCTTGATTGTTTTCTTCGTTTAGTGACTGCTGGGTGGGATTTGATGATTGCTGAGCCTTCTTAGGTCTTTGTAGTGCCCGTTGAGCTTCTCTGGGTTGATAGGAAACTTGTTGGGAGTTGAATTTTTGGGCGTAGTCTTTCTCTTTGTTTTTCATTTTTGATTTGTCCTTGAACCTTGGGCTGTTTGCTTGGATACTTGGTATTCTACTTGAGTTATTTTGTTTATACACAGTCGAATTTATATATCATGTTGCTTTTCATTCCATGCATTTTCTCTTTAATATATTGAAAATACAAAAAATATAGGCATTTTTCATTGGTTAGCATTTTTGTCTTTGAAGCTTTATCATTATCTTAGTTCATTTAGCGAAATATTGCATTTTATTTCTGAATTGCAGAGTTGAAATTGAAAATTGCACTATTTTTACTAGCATATCATTCATTGAAAAGTTAAAGATAGACTTTGCATTATATTCATATTTATCTTCTTACAGAGTCATAACATCATGAGTTTCGATTCCATACCCTTTTGAGTAATCACGGATAATAAAATTTACGCTTTAAACTAAAATTGATTAGTCACGATTTTATTTTTAGGGTGCACAAACTAGTCTAGGATTTAGTGCCTTGGAATAGGATTTTGTGAGTAAACTTATCCAAGGAAATTAAATCAACAAATGTGTCCAAGACAGGGAGTTGAGAAGTCCATTGTATAATTGGTAAGATCAGGAGGCTCCACTCACATCGGAGTTAATCACAAGGTCACACGAAGTTAGTTGAAGGGATAACCCCTGGATACTCTCCTAGCGTTAGAGATATTTCTGTGGATTTATTCGTATTTGGGGATCTTGCTAGTACCCATACCTCTGTGGGAGGCAGTGATTTCAAGGTTTCAGGCTTTGCTACCCTGTCCATACCATGATCTGGACTTACGACTACTCACCTGTGCATCAATTATACAATGGTTTATTAGTTGCTTGACTTAGGTATCTCATAGGTTACTTGCAGGGGTTATTATGCTTGTACCTTGGGTCAGATAGGGGTCAGACATCATACAACCTTTATGGAGGATTACCTCTTTGGGGGGATCTGAACGATTGGTTTTTAATCCCACGAGGGCCCCTATAACTGATTATGTTACCTCCAAACTTTATCGGGGAGTCTCAGGTCCCTCTTGGATGAGACATACCTTCTTTAGTGAGGGAGGCCACTCAACCACTTTAGCTTGTTTGCATGCATATTGGTAGTTTGAATTTTTGGTATGCTCTTTGACTACTAGTTGGCCTTAGGAGTCTATTTTGGGTTTCATCATTATAGACAGTGGAGTTTCTTTTTCTCCCTCATTCACTGCTACCCACCCCATTATGCCTGCTCATTTCATGGGGACGAACCCTTCCGCTTTTTACAATGGTATGCATAACTACAATGCTCAGTCCACACCTTGGGTCACTAGTAATTTTTCTGTTGATATGCCTTCCCCCATGAAATCCTCTCCTTGGCCCACATATATGAATCCTAGAATTGGATCCGGGGGCACCATGGATCCGATGCCTACTTCTTTGTTTGATATGAGTCGTGTCCCCATGGGAGGTTGGAACCTTCCCCTTTATGGATCCAAAACTAGCTATTATCTTTCAGGAGACAACACTCATATGGACGCTTATCCCACTTATTACACCCCACCCATGTATCTTTCGTCCTCCATGTTAGTTCCTTCAAACACTGTTTCCATGACAGGTCCCCAAGTACCCCCATGTCTTTCATATGGGGAGAATCAATTTTATGGTTCAGGCTACCCTCTTTATGGGACCCCTTCAAAAGGGGGAAACATATATCCTCACTCAAATAATTCTTATCCTACCTCGGTCTCTTCACAGACCTCGGTGACGATGCCCGTCCAAACCTCTTTAGACCATTTTGGTGTAAACCACCACTTTTCTGGGATGGGACAGGGGGTACACCAGGATCCATTCCAGCCTGCAATTTTTCAGAACCAATATTTCCCCATACCTTGGAATCAAATGCTGCAATCTGTCTCTAGCCCAGTCATTGTCAGTCATACTGGTGCTCCATCACCAACCTCTGCTAGTCATGTTGGAGATGGGACGAATTTTTCTACAAATTATGTYGACAGCTTGACCCAACCTCTRCCAATTATGTTGGGGGCATCATMATTTTTTCCCCAAATAATATATGTGTCACGTCTCCAGCCTCTATTCATCATACATGAGAYGACTCTTTTTCCCCTGCTAGTCACATCRAGAAGCCTGGACGTCTCAGACGTAAGCCTAAATTCCTTTGCAGGACTTGTGAAGGAAGTCACCTTACTTGTTTGTGCTCGACTACTTCCAACATACYAGAAGCATGGGGCTCACCCAAGAGCCTTTCATATTTCGAGGCATGCATGGTTTCTCCTTTGATCCTCTCGGTGGTTCYACTGACACAATCTTCTCCTGACCTCACCCCCTTTGTCAAGGGTGAAGCATMTCTTGCCCCCATTACTATGCATCCTCTTCAACCTATAATTGAAGAAGTGGCCACACCAGTGAAATATCTGGTCGATCCTACTCTCCCTAAAGAGAGTGATGCACCTTTCATTCATGTCATCAACATTCCAAATCCTCCCCCTTMTGAACAAGAGAGATTTATTCCTCCCCCCAATGCTCTCCCTCCAAGTCCYGATGAAGTTCCCTTCGATTGGGACGACCTGATGGGGCATCCCATACCCCCACCTATGTATTTTCCATTAAGAGACATTATTTGAACCATCACAGAGACTGTATCCTCCGTTAGCACTTTCTCCTCCTTGACTTGGAGAGATTTGGGTTTTCCTAAGCTTTTGTCAGCTATCCGTGAGATACTAAATTTTCGCAGAAGACCGAGATAGGAGCCTTGGCCTCCCCCTTTACATGTTGATTAAGACAACAAAATGAGTCTTAGTTAAGCTCTTTTCCGACTCGTTTAAAAACTGAAAATATTGCCGAGTGATTTTTCCCTTTCACACTCATTAAATTGGATTTGAAAGGTCATGAGTCTTAGTTAAGATATTTTCTGACTCATTATCAAAAATAGAAAAGATTGCCGAGTGAACTTGTCTTTTTCACACTCATAAATTGGATTTGAAAAGACATCTATTTGGCACAAGTTTACCCCTTTTTCACACCAAGTAGACTACAAGACATAAAAAAGGATATTTGTTTTGGCATTAAGTTGTGATTGCATCTCATGCCCTCACTTGTAGTATTGAGCCTTTAGCTGGTTCTCGCTTTGCGTTATAAACCGTTGCCTAAGCAGTTTTTGCATCCTCAACCAAGTAGATCCTTGTTTATATCCTTTAGAATTTGACACCCTATACCCTGGAGGGAACATCACCCCGAGTGTCCATCTCCCGCATGCATTTCCTTGCATTGGGCATAGGTATGCTCCACTGCTGGAACTAGTTTTGCTTACTTGTGACACTCGTTTCCTCCTCTATATCATACCATTCATTTGTTATGAAAAAACAAAAAAATATAGGCGAGAAGGGAGTACTATATTATAATTGGCAGTAGTCGTGTTTCCTTTGAACAGAGCACAAAGTTATTGAGTCCTTGCGTCATCATAATTTTGGGTTTAGCATGGCCTTAGGAAGCTGATCTCATTACAAAGTTTTCTCTACCAGATGGTTACTCTTCCAGTCCCTATAGAGAATGTTATTGATGCCTCCTGCATATAATAGTAACATCGTTAAGTCTATGCTGTCAGAGTCCACCATATGTCTCATGCTCTTGTTCAAAGGAAGTCTATCAACCTGTGTCAGCCACACCTCAAAAATATTGACTTTGCATGTCAACCATACCCTCAGTTTGTCTCAGAATCACATGATACTATGGTATTATCATGCACCCTGGCCCTACTTTCATCATTGGTAGGTCACCTTGAACCCAACAATCAATATTTCATCATTGGTCGTTGACTGGGTGATTTCCATTGTGTTCAACAACAAGACATCTATTCACACTTTGGGATTCGTGCAGTGTCTTGGATGCCATTAGCCTTATTGGTGGTTTCCTCGCCTTTGTCAACAATTTTCATCATTGGATAATATTCAGAGGGTATTTTTCGTGTACCGCTTGCATTTGGCACACACGAAAGATGCACAGGGTCGTTGGTTCATGAACATGTTCTTTGTCCGATCTCCACCAAATCATGAAGCTCTTTCTTTGTTCCTCATGCTGACTGATGAGAGATTCCTTAATGCTCTCCTTTTGACGGGTCTCTTTCCATCGACTTCAACTCATTTATTCTGGATACGAGACCTAGAGTTTTATGAGTACCTTGAGGCTTGCAGTCATTAGTGGCAGGCTCTCTCGCCATTAACAGATGGGACCACATCAATGTCTCATGATCAATGGATTTCTCAAGTGTTCGACACCGAATCCTTTATTCACACTTGTAGGAATGTACTCGATGCCTTGATACCTACTTTCATTATTGGTAGGCTATCTCGCGTTTGTTAATGGTATACCTCAATGACTAGTAATCAAACAATGTCTCATTATGTTTGATCTCAACTCCTTTATTCACATAATGTAGACTTGCACCCTTGGCGGATAGTGTAGAAGACTTGAAGACATCACTACATGGCTGCAACTTTCCTGAGCTGTTGCTTCCCTTTCATTGGACCAACACCTATTCAATTTCAGTGATCATGGGAGATCATATTGTACTCCATGGTATACAGATATCTTCAGATTGATTTTGAGACTAGTTTCACTGGGCCTTGTTCATGACCATGACAACTTTTGGCATATAACCGCATTTGTATTTGCCTATTCATGGCCATGAACACTTGTTTGGTATATTTTCCACATGGATCTGCATTGTATTCTTGGCATCCATGTATGCAAAGTCAGTACAAAATGTAATGAGCAATTGAGTTCGTCCAGCTGGTTCTCTACCACTCCACTTCTGGGTTATTTATAATGTATTTCATGCATTGCAGATACTCCTCTGATCTCACACATTAGGGGGCCATCTGTTATAGAAAGATTTTCCTCACCATTTCTATCTTGCACAGAGGGCCTTTTTCCATTTCCCTATGCAGACTTATCATCCCTTTTTGATGAATCCAGAACAAAAAATATACATTTTTCCACATATACGCTCCCTATCTTCTATACAAGATGTGTATACGCTGGCTTCTCCACTACAACCCACGTACATCAGGATTTGTGCTAGAAAATACAAAAATGAAGTCGGGTTTCCATGTCATGACATGAGATCTTTGATCCTTGGCCTTCCATATATTGGAAACATTCCGAATAGGCCCTTCGGTTGCATTCTGAAGGCTATAAAAGCACAATTCTGAGCTATGGAAAGAAGGAGAAAGCATTCAACTTTGAGAGCAAAGTTACTCTGGAGAAATTACTTCATATTGAGTCTACATCCCCTTGTACCTCAAGTATGAACACAGTGTTCAACCCCCAAGCTCTTTCCCTATTGTTGAGAGAATCTCATTGTCTCTCTCCTATGAGCTTGCCTTTGGTGGAGGATTGAAGTGGTGGAGGCCCAGTTGGAAGGAACTTGGTTTCTTGGTTTCGAATCGTGCCGACACGGAAGTCTATAATGTTGTCACTTCTGTTGATCAATTATTAATAGAAATACTCCTTTACCGTCCTATTGGTATCTTACAATTATATGATTATTGTCCATGGCCATGTTTGTAATGTTTATTAATGGATTATGCTATCTGATGTGCTAACCCCTTTATATCATCACTATGTACTTGCTCTACTTGTTTGTTGGGAACTTATTGCAGATATAAATCTTTGGGTCAAAGTGCTCAATGGTGGAACATCATCAAACGTTGGATCGAGGTGGGCCTCTTTCTTATCTTGCACATTAGTTTATATAGCATATATTGGAATTGAGTTGATTTCTGCAGTCATACTTGTCTGTTGTGGTTTACCCTTGGCCATAGAGAGTTTTCCCCTTGTAACACTTGTTCATCCTTTCTGACACACCATTTTCTTGTGGTGTTCCCAGAACTGTTTTCTCTCTACAAATCCCATGGTATGAATAGTAATCATCAAAATCCCTGCTACAATATTTACCTCCATTGTCTGATCTAAGACACTTCAACCTTTTTCCTGTCTCATTCTCAACCAAAGATTTCAATTTCTTAAAAGTTTCAAAAACTTCATATTTTTGTTGAATGCAATAAACCCAAGTTTTTCTAATTGCATCATCAATAACTGTAACATAATAACCAAAGCCACTAAGAGATGATACCTGAGCTGGTCCCCATACATCTATATGCACTAGTTCTAACATTTCACTCTTCTTTTCTTTTCTGACTCTGAGAAATATGACTCTCTTATGTTTTACATAAACACAATGCTCACAAAAATCCAAATCAATTTGTTTAAGATCCGGCAACAAATTCCTTTTGTGAAGTATCTACATCCCCTTCTCAGTCATGTGTCCAAGCGTATGATTCCAAAGTGTTGTATCCACTCATGTAGAAGCTAAAGAGATATAGGAATCAATATTACCAGTACATAAATACAATGTACCTACCTTCTCTCCTTTTGCTATCAATAATGATCCTTTGGTGACCTTCCATGTCTTATCTGTAAATATGGATATATAACCTTCACTTTCCAACTGCTCTGTTGAAATTAGAATTTTCCTTAGATTTGGAACATGTCTCATCTCTTTTAACAACCATTGGTTTCCATTCTTTTGCTTTATTTGTACCTTACCCATTCCAACAATTTTGCATGGTGCACCATAACCCAAATGAACTTGTCCAAAATCACTTTGAACATAATCTAGAAAATGTTTCCTATGGGGTGTGGCATGAAATGAAGCCACTGAATCTACTACCCAAGACTTAGAAATATTATCTACAAAAAGAATCAACGCATCTTGTAATGAATCACCTGTTACATTTGCTTCCTGATTTTTCTCTTGTTGTCCATCTCTTTGTTTCTTTGGAGCTCTATAGTCTTTCTTCAGATGTCCTTTCTTCTCACAATTCCAACACTCTATCTTTCCCAATTTGGATTTGGATCTGCCCTTCCTAGAATTCCTGTGGTTCCGTGAGCCCTTTCTCTATCCTTTTGTCTTCACTTTTTCTCCATGTTTAACACATTACCTGATGTCTCACCTGTTCTTTTCTATCACATTTCCTCGCTAACGATAACACCAAAAACATCATCAAATTTTAGAGTGTTTGAACCAGAGACACAGTTGCTTACAACCATGACCAAGCCATTCCATCTTTTTGGAAATGAGCACATGATTAGAAGAGCCTCAAACTCATAATCAAAGTCCACTTTTACAGAACTTAGCTGATTAGCAACTCTATTAAATTCATTTAAATGATTTGCAATAGACCCACCTTCTGACATCTTCATATTAAATAATTGCTTCATTAGAAATACCTTATTGGATACCGAGGTTTTTTCATACAATTTAGCCAATGCGTCCATAAGATCCTTCTTTGTCTTTTCTTTTGAAATATTGAAGGCCACCGATGATGCTAGGCTCAACTGTATCATTCCTAGTGCCTTTCTATCAAGAACCTCCCATTCTTCATCCTTCATGGCCGTCAACTTCTTTTCTATTCCACCAAGTTGTAGGAATATATCCTTATGATATAAATAATCTTCAATTTGCATCTTCCATAATTGGTATTTTTGGCCATTAAATTTCTCGACCCTAAACTTTCCATCTTCCGCCATTGCTCCCACTCGAACCAGGAACCCTCTTTTGCTGTGAGTTACCTTTTTCTCTGATACTAGTTGTTAGAAAAACATGATCACAGAGCAATAAAATAAAACAAACGCAGAAATAAAACACAAAATATACACAATACAATAGAGAGACAGATATACGTAGTTCACCCAGTATGGGCTACATCCACCAGAGAAATTTCCAGGTCCTTCCTTTTTATTATCTAGCAAAATGAAGGGATACAACCTACAACACACCCGCTGTAACTTCCTCTTCTTTCTCTCACAATATCCTCTCTTAGAATACAATATTCATGCTGATACACAACCACAATACAATTCCCTCATAAAAGACGATTTCCTTCTAGGGAAAAAAACCCTAACATAAATTCTACCATCAGATCTGCGACCTTATAATGAATGGTCCATATTGACTACAAAATTACAATATACATTTACAAGGGAATTTTTCCTTCCTGGGCTTCGCCCCCGATCCCCCATAAAGGGATGATGCCCCCAGACCCCCTAGCTGGGGGGATGAGGCCCTCAAACTCTGCAGGGGGGGAAAGCCCCCTCTGCAACCCCCCCACGTGGAGGGGTGTACAGTCTTCCGGGGTGTACAGTCTTCATGGGGTATAAACATGGATGAAAATAAAGACCTATGAATAAGAAAGATAATCATGCTTCACAACCAACATAGGGGGTTCGGGGGAGGAGCCCTGGAAATTTATTTTTTGGCGGTTTTTTGCGTCTGTTTTTGGTGGTTTTTTGTGTCCATTTTTGATGATTTTTTGTGTATGTTTTTGGTGGTTTTTTGGCACATGGTTTTCGCCTATGGTTCTCTAATTTTGATTAAGGAATTATGGTTGTTGACTAATCCAAGTCAATGGATTAGGGGTTTGGATGCTGCAAGATCATATATTTATATTGTATTGTAAACAATGAAGACGTAGATGAATAAAGAAGATTATAGGTGTGGCTCTAAACATGTTGCTGGTTTTTCCAGTTTGAGTTTCTAGGGTAAAAATATGTATGTAATGTGTGTATGTGTGCCATTGTATACATCAACCTAGAGCCACATGAGTTAGGCCTTCATCCTTAAATGCATCAAAGGGGCTGCTCTCACTCGTGTAGATAGAATTCATGGATTTTGAAGGATATGCCACGCAAGTCCCATGAATGTCAGTGAAGGAAGGGCACAAAAGTATATAAAAACACAATTTCAAAGGTTTTTCCCCTACTCTTTGAGGTGATGTAAAGTAGCCATGAGGTAGCATTATTATGCTATAGCCAAATGATGATGCATATGAATGATTGCATGAATGTCTCTTGTGATTGAAATCGAGGTGATAATAGGGTGTTTGACTACCTAGAACTAAGGAGATATCATGGTCATGCTCACCACATGCAAGAGGTAAGTGCCAATGTGTGTCAAATACTTGTTGATGTTTAGATAGGAACATTTTCAAATCAAGGCGGATTTCTTGTGGGGGGGTGTACACCACTTGTATGACATTGAACTTGGAAATAATTCCTAGTTCAAGGGAGAGAGAGATAAAAATTTATGGGGAAATATATTTAATCCCCTTGAGTGTATATTTATTCTCTTCCTCAATGAAACACATATCAAAATCCTCGAAAACCATAGTGACTGGACCCAAAGTGTGTAACATTTATATGCCAAGGAATACATCACAACCACCCATTTCAACAACAATCATGTGAGTTTTGAGATGAAACTCACCCATTTGAAGTTTCACATTTTCACAACGGTATCCACATTTCATCATACCCCCATTGGCTGTCACAACTTGAAAATTAGGTATGGCATGGACATAACAATGGGTGTCTTCTATCACTATTATAATAATGAAATTATGGGTGCTACCGCTATCAATCAACACAATCACCTTACATTTCTTGATATACCTAATCAAATTCATAGTTTATGATGCATAAAAAGTAGACAAAGCATGGAGATAAATTCAAGGTTCTTCACAAGGAGCTAGTAAGGTTATTATGTCCTTAGTAGGAGGGGTTGTGTCTTCAAATTCTCATTTAAGAGTGTCATCGACTAAGATGTCTTTTGAGTGGTGTTGGGGTAGTACATCCATTTGTTTTTGTTCTTTATATTTGTGCTTTTTGAAATACCACTCATCACAGTTATAGAAAATTTGGAGGCATTGCCATTCAACCTTCTCTTCTGGGGACAATTTTTGGATTCTCAAGGGTGATGAGTTGGAGGGGTCTGTGATAGTTGTAAAAGGAGGGAGAGTGTGAGAGGTGAATTAGAGTATTTTGGTTTGGGCATTGATCGACATCTCAATTTCTTTATCTTTATCATAGGCTTCTGACCAAGTAGTTAGGTGTTGCATCATCATTTGTGCTTGAATTTCCTCCTCGAAGCCACTGATAAAACATTCTTAAAAATGGAATTTGATAGGCCTTATGTATGTATTTCCAACTATTCATAGGCTACTATAAAGTCCATAACTATACTTGTTTGGTATAATTTGGTCATTTTCCACAAATAGTGAGTGTCTCGTTCAAATAGTGAGTGTCTCATTCAAGGAAATGTAGTTTCCATAAGAATTTTTATACCATTGCCATGACTACTAACGTTTAGTATCTAGATATAAAATTTCCACTATAAGCTTCATGTCTATTTTTGGAAAGCAGTGCCACAAATCGTGATCCTGAAAGGATGTGTGGTGGTTATCCAAAAAGAGGACGTGAGTGTGTTTCTCTTCACTTGTTGGGGATTTCGTTTGGTTGGATCCATGCATATATATGGTGCCTTGATACCTAAGGTTGTACATATATACCTGAGCATACAATTGAGACCAACTGAGAGGTTTTTAATCAAAGAATCAAACTCATAAAGGATTCAATTTGTTGGTGCTTACTATCCATATCTTGGGTTTTGTACTCTGTGAATTCCATGTTGTGAGTGTGGACCATGATACCACCTAAGATCCCGTCGAAGTGTTATTCCCAACTTATTTCACTATGACCCGTGGCTTGAAAGGAGTCTTTTGAGATATATCACAATCAATCTACTATAAATTCCACATAAAAAGGGTTACTAGAGAGGTATGTTGGGTTGTTATATTCTTTGCAGTGACAGAACAATCAACCGACTAGCTAGTTGAGGTGGATCGACTGGGTAATGAATTGACTGACAAGTCAATTCAAGTCGATGGTTAAGTTGAAGGTCTAAGTGGTCAGTCAAGAATTCAAAGGTCGAAGTAGTTGACTATAAGGTCTAAAGGTCAATAGATAGGAGGTCGATTGGTAGCCGACTGGAGATCGATTGGAGGTGACTCATATCCGACTATAACATAATCCCAATATTCGTGAGATTGCAACCAATCACATACATGGATTTATAACCATTTTTGGGCGCCACGATTTAGGGTTTTGCATGTAGTAAATCTTATAAATATGGCATGATGTAATACTGTAAAATATAATATTTAGAAGAATCATGAAGGTCATGTAGATGTAATCCAAATTAGTTGTAGGGTTGTTCTTGTGTAAAGCAAGAGAGTAGAATGATGATTGTGTCTTAGGTGTGGATCGAGGTTAGTCATGTAAATATTTATTCTATGAATGAATAAGACAAAAAGAGAGTAGGAGACACTCAAGGAATGTTTCTTTTCCTGGTTAATGGTTTCCAAGGTAAAATCTCTATGTACTATGCGAGTTTTTCATTTATTTTTCTGCTTAAATCTATCTTCTCTTTCCTAATTGGTTTGGTGTTTGTTATTTATCTACATTTGGTATCAGATCTTATCAGAGTTTCTTTGATGCATTTGGTATCAGAGAAAGGTTAAGCATATCTTGGATCTGAGCTAAACCTAGGTCCAGTGTGAGTTGTAAGTAAGTTATCTTTAAGTTGTGCTTGAAAGAATGGCAAAGAGTTCGAGGATAGAGATTGAAAAATTCAATGGCCAAAATTTCAAGATTTGGAAGCTTAATATGGAAGATATCCTTGTAGATAGAGAAAAATGGGTAGATATGAGTCCCATAACATTTATGATGGGTATGTCAAAGGAAGAATGGGAGAAAATAGAGAGGAGGGAAATAAGTATGATTCAACTTTGTCTTGCAGATTTAGTATTGCTGAATGTCTCAGGTGGAGACTCTGCAAAGAAACCATGGGACAAGTTGGGAAGCTTGTACTAGTCAAAATCCTTGGTAAACAATTTGTTTCTTTAAAAGAAACTATATATTCTGAGGATGAGTGATGGGAGCTCAGTAACAGAGCACTTGAATGCATTCCATACTATAATAAGACAGTTATTATCTATGGATATTAAAACCACAGAGGAGGAGAAATGTATTATCCTTCTATGTTCTTTGCTAGACTCTTGGGATAGCTTAGTTGTGGCTATCATGAGTAATTTGACCACATTAGCACTTGAATATGTGGTTGAATATATGTTTTCATAAGAAATGAGGTGGAAGAACATGGAAGTATTGACCAAGGATGCCTTAATGGTGAGAGGTCAATTGATCGATAGAGATAAAGACAAATTCTCTAGTATAAAGTCTAAGTCAAAGGGTAGATCTAAATCCCTAGTTTAGTTGAAGAGAATATGCCAAAAATGTAGTAAATATGGGCATTACAAGACAAGATGCAAGTTGAAAGCAACTGAGATTAGTCCAAGATCTAACTAGAAATAGTTGAGGATATGTGTGTCTGGTGTCGACTAGTACACAATCAGATCATGATGTTTGGTTGATCAACTTAGGTGCATATTTTCATATGACACCTCATAGGGAATGGTTCTATGAATATGAGAGATATGATGGAGGAGATGTGTTCTTGGGGGATGAATTGAAAACCAAAATTGTTGGATGAGGAAGAGTTCGACTGATTCTATGGGATGGGAGGAGTAGAACCCTTATATGTGTACTACATATTATAGGTTTGGCAAGAAATATGATACTTGTTAGTAAAATGAGTGATGCAAGTGTGCACATTTTATTTCATAAGGATATGTGCAAAATGGTCAAGGGAGTGATGGTATTAATGAAAGGAGTTTAGATTGGAACCATATACAAGTTGTTAGGGAATGTTGACTCGTTGAATGCAACATCATTGTTGTTCCTAAAGTCGACTTGACTACGAATCGACTCGAATCAATTCAGGTTGAGTCGATACAAACCGACTCAACTATTCTTCTTCAAGTCAACCCGACCATGTTATGGCACTAAGGGATGGGACATATTGGTTAAAAAGGACTTCAAGCTCTGCACACCAAAGGTATGGTCGAGGGTTTTCTTGATTTTTGGATATATGGAAAACAAAATCGGGTTAGATTCCCATTTGGAGCTACAAGGGAAAAATGAATTCTAGAATTAATACATAGTGATGTGTTTGGGCCCATACCAGTCCCTTCACTAGGAGAATCTTTGTATTATCTTTCCTTCATAGATGATTTTTCTAGGAATACATGGCTATATTTCTTGAGGAAGAAATCATAGGTTTACGAGAAATTCAAATATTTTAAATATCTTGTGTAAAACTAGACAGATAAGAAGATTAAGGCACTAAGAACTGATAATGGACGTGAGTTCCGTGGAAATAATTTTGAGTAGTTATACAATCAGCGTGGCATAACATGCCAAAATACCACACCATATACCCCACAAAAAAATGGATTTGTTGAAAGAATGGATAGGATGTTGATGTATAGGACGCTGAATGGATTCAGTGGTGCTGGGACCACACAAGAATTATGGGTAGAGGCAATCAACACTGTAAAATATTTGGTAAACATGTCTCCTTCATCAGTGCTAGTCAATTGAAATCCACATGAGGTATGGTTTGGTAAGAATCCTTCACTTTCTCATATCAGAGTCTTTGGATGTGATGCATTTGTGCATGTTCCCAGGGAAAAGAGGAACAAGCTAGACAATAAGGACATCAAGTGTATTTTCATCGACTACAAGGATGGAATGAAATGATATAAGCTATGGGATCTGGTGTTAAGGAGAACAATGTGTATTCAAGATGTGATCTTCAGGGAAGTCAGAGGAGCTTCCTAGACTGAAGAGGCTCAAATGAAAAAAGAACAAGAGAAGCTAATGTTTGAGTTGAGGAATGAAGAGCATGATTAAGATGAATTGATTGAATTAGATGAAGAGTTGGAATAACTGACTCTAGTTATAAGGAGGTCTAAATGAGTAAGTAAGCCAACTGAAAGGTATAATACTCTTGATTTCCATTTTTCATTTGTTTTATCTACCAATGATGATGATCCCAAGTCATTCAAGGAGGCAATCAACTCGTCAGAGGAGAAACTATGGAAGAACACCATGGTCGAAGAAATGGAACCCTTGCAGAAAAATGAGACATGGGATTCACTGGAGCTACCAAATGGAAGGAAACTCATCGGTAGCAAGTGGGTGTTCAAGGAAATGTTTAATGAAGCAAGTAAAGTTGATAATTTCAAAGCTTGACCAATAGAAAAAGGGTATTCCTAAGTTGGGGAGTCGACTTCAGTGATGTTTTCTCTCCTATTACAAAATTAACTTCCATTGGAGTACTAATGTCTCTGGCTGCAACATTTGATCTTGAGATAGAGAAGATGGATGTGAAGACAACATTCCTACATGGGGAATTGGAAGAAGAAATATACATGAAACAACCTAAAACATTTGCAATAAAATGTAAGAAAGATCTGGGATGCAAATTGAAAAGATCCCTTTATGGTCTAAAACCATCACCAAAGATGTGGTGCCAAAAATTTGACACATACATCCTTAGTTTGGGATTTGTGAGAAGTAAGGCTAATCACTGTGTATATTCCATGGAAGAAGGTGGTCATTTCATATATGTAGCTTTGTATGTCAATGTCATGCTACTAGTTGGAAGTAACATGGATGTTATAAAGGAGTTGAAGATGCAACTATTCTCCAAGTTTGACATGAGGTATCTCGGTGCAACAAACTTCATTATGGGAATGGAGATAAAGAGAATTCGAGTAATTAGAAATCTTTGGTTAAATCAAAGAAAGTACATTGAAATGGTATTGAAGCATTTCAACATGCAATATTGCAAACCAATCAAGGTATGAATTCCCATGGGAGAAAAACTAACCGCTGAACAATGTCCAAAGACACAGGAAAAAATAGAGTAATTGACACATGTTCTCTATGCTAGTGCCATTGGTAGTTTTAAGTATGCGATGGTTTGCACTTGACCATATATTTCTCATGAAATGGGATTATTGAGCACATACATATTGACACCTTGGAAAGAGCACTGGACTTCTGTCAACAAAGTGTTTAGGTACTTGCATGGAACAACGAAATGTGTGATCTGTTATCAATGGAAACTTGAAACTTACATGGAAGTAATTGTACATGGATTTTTCGACACCGATTGGGATAGAGATATGGATCAATGAAGGTATACCAATGGATATGTGTTCAATAATTTTGGTGGATCAATCAACTAGATGAGTAAGTGATGGGCAGTCGTAGCCTTGTTGACAACATAAACTGAATACATGACAACCACTCACGCAATAACATAAAACATATGGCTGCATCAAATGTGTTTGCGGATTAGATTTGAGTAGAGAGATATGAAGATAAATTTCAATAGTCAAAGTGAAATATTTATGTCAAAGAACCCAACTTACTATTTCATGAGAGACTTAGTGGAAAGTAAGAAGGTGCCACTGGAGAAAGTAGACACTTCAGAAAACATAGTAGACTCTTTGCCTAAGTTTGTGAGTGTTGTGAAGTTCTCTTGGTGTAGAGAGGCAATGGGAATTGCTGCCCTAGGTCAATGAACATAAGTTCAATTTCTCCTTTATCAATGAAGAAGACAACACATGGGATATTGTTGGATTTTAATATTCTTTGTAGTGAAAGAACAATCAACTGACGTGCTAGTCAAGGTGGATTTACTGGGTGGTGAATTGATTTAAGAGTTAAGTCAAGTCGATGGTTAATTTGAAGGTTGAAGTGGTCGACTGGAAAATCGAAGGTTGAAGTGGTCAATCATAAGGTCGAAAGGTCAACCGATAGGAGGTCGAGTGGAATCAGACTAGAGATTGGCTAGGTAGTCAATTAGTATCCGAATAGTAGTTGAATGTAACAAAATCCCGAGATTCATGAGATTGCAACCAATCATCTTCATGGATATTTAACCATTTTAGGGTGCCATGATTTAGGGTTTTTCATGTAGTAAAGCCTATAAATATGGCTTATTGTAATACGATAAAAGCTAATCTTTAGAAGAATCGTGAAGGTTATGTAGATGTAATGCGAATTGGTTGCAAGGTTGTTCTTGTGTAAAGCAAGAGAGTAGGATGGCGATTTTGTCTTGGGTGTAGACCAAGTTTAGTCATGTAACTCTTTCTTCTATGAATGAAAAATACAACAAGAGAGTAAGAGACACTCAGGGAATGGTTGTTTTCTAGGTTAAAGGTTTCCAAGATAAAATCTCTGTGTATTGTGTGTGTTTCTCATTTAGTTTCTTCTTAAACATGTCTTCTCTTTCTTGGTTGGTTTAGTGTGAGTGTTATTTCTATACAAGGTAGACTCACATGATCAACATAGTACAAGGAATATTTTGAGATAGGTCTCCCACAATGGTGTTGGTAGGACCCATTTAAAAAAAAAAAATGCTTGTGGGAGTATTATTGTGCTGAAAAAATTCCCAAATTCTTTATATACTCAACAATTTTGTTGGCATACTACAAAGGCTATGGTTTTTAGTGTCCCGAGGACAAAGGAGTGTCAATTAAAATAGATCTCTAATATACTAAAAGGTTTCCAACAATAATGCTCTTCCAAATATCTCACGACACCAATTAAGGATGATAGATTGTACCCTTATCTGTATTATCGATTCCCAAGTACATAAGACTTATCTCCCAGAGTATTGTTTTTAGTGTACTATAACACTAGGGTGGCCACAAATTTATGTAAGGTTGGTTTCAGGTGCACCTATAGGGATTTTAATATACCCTAATGTATGTGGAAGACAATTCTATATACAAGTGTTGTCTCTTGCAATACTACTTGAAGGGGTACCAACAAGGTTATAAGGGTGTCCAACCATGTGATGATACTTTTATGTTTAGCATGCATACTTCCTTAGCTGTAGATTTACTTGTTGAACAATATATCTCTATGCTATTTAAATATGTCGAAACATGTCTTTGGCCCATAAAAAAATCCTAAAATTCGGATGCATGCTGGCTCAAGAAAGAGCTCTGATACCCCTTGTAGTGTTCCTTAACCCTTAGAATTGAAACAAAAACTAGGTATACAAATAATATAAATGTAAAAACCTATATAAAAGAGACATATAGGATGGAACATGCAAATTATACCCTTGTATTAAAGATTAGAAGAAGGAAAGAAAATGCCACTTGCCTCTTAAGGTAGGGTGACCTTTGACTGAGTAGAGCTCCAGTTACAACAATAATCAACAAAACATTCCATAACCTCATAGATATTTAAATAGATTCTCAATAGAAAAACCATAACTACTTGTGGTCCCATCATTACTGAGTACCAACTTCCTAGTGGTCCTCGTTTAATAAAGAAGACCTTTTTTACACTGAGTAACTATCCACTAATATATACTGGGACTTATTAAAAGAACATGGCTGCATACGTGAATTGATTAAATTCTAAGTAACCTAAAGTTAGGACCCTAAAAAATTGGCACTTCATTCTTAGATACCATAGGGCCTACATAGATACATACAAATAAAAACATAGTTTCTAGACACATCTTTAGTTGGTGTTGTTTGTTAATAGAAATTAGTCCACATTATAGTGTCATACGCCCAATGTCGTGTCTCAATGTGTTATTTTTGTGATATTGTGTGTTTTTTCATTTCATTATCAATCTAGTGTGGATTAATGGTCTCAACAAAAACTACTCTTTTTTGTTTGAGCAAGTGACCCTACATGGTTGGAAAACTAAAGAAATACAACAAAGTGAGATCCCATCTAGTTGTTTCTCTAGGGATCCCTCGGACAATAGAGGATAAAATAAATGTTTCATTTTTTTAGAGCCTTCTACAACTCCCAAAATCAATAGAGGAACCTTCAACAAGTAATCATTTCAGAGGAACAACACCCTTTAAGGAACAATTTGATTTATTTCCCCTCTATTCGAAGGAAATATAAATGAATAATCTTTTGAGAGATGGTTAGATGAACATAAGAGTTATTTCTTTGTTCAAATTTTTTCCAACAATGAGAATATTACCTTCATACACTTGAAGTACCTTCCCCATGTCAAACATTGTAGGGATACACATTGTGTGCAACATGTTAGACATAATTCTAAAATGTATGCAAGAGAACCCACTCATGTGAATTTTGTTGATAACCTTGAGGAGGCGTATTAACTTGTTGGAAGCTATGACAAGTAGTACATGAGATGGATAACCTTGTGTTGGTGTAACTAAACATTGTTATGGAGTACACCAAAACCTTCCATACCTTCTATGCAACACTGGGTATCAAGAGCTACAAGTGACACTTGGTTCTCAAATACCAGAACAACCTACACAAATATTCAAATACAAATGGATTTTTGGACACGTCTTCAATAGGAACCACTTATCATTATGCTATCAAGATTTAGCAAAAAAAATGGTAAAAGGAATATAAATATCTTGGGGTTGAAAACATGTTGCAACAAAAGAAGGGTAAAGGCAACCCTAACTCACAAAACAAAGGATAACACAAAGATAACCATCTCAATGCAGCTAGTCAAAGTTACATGCAAAGGTGATGCAAAGAATAAGAAAAAAAAGTTGAAGAAGGACATGTGAAAATGATTTGACACCCATAAAATAACTTGGAATAACATTAATGAATGTTGTGCTAAAAAATCGTTATTAGTTGATTTGAAATCATTGGACCCTTACTCAACCCTAATTTCTCCGTAGATTTTGGATATGGGAAAAGGATCATTGACACAAAACAAGTCATTATTGTTGGCACTACAAAGGCCTGATTAGAGCAACCAAAGAATCTTGAGGTAGGTGAGTGCCTCTTCCACTCATAAATAAGGGTGAAGAGGAAACTACTGCATTTCATTTTTGACAACAACAATCAAAATAACCTAATCCTAGCAGAGGGTGTTAAGAAGATGATGCTACCAATGACACCACACCATTAATTGGTCGAGTTAGGGAAGATACATGGGTGTCAGGGAGAAACATCACATGAAATATGGCATCAATCCCTTAAAAATATGAGGTACCTCATGATGTTGCCTCACTTGAAGTTTTTGATGTTCTTTTAGGACAACCATATATGTTGAAGTGTCATATTCTCTACTAATCTAGGCCTTGTAGTGTCATTGTCACCCTAGGAGATAAACTCTATAGGATACTAGAGGTATCCCTAACTATAATAATATTTTTTATCATTTCTAAGTAATGTAAGAAGATAATATCTTGTATTAAGAGAGTTTTTCTCTTCATTGTTTAGTAAGAAGGAGCAAAAAAATCATCAAAACCACCGAGGTCTCTGCTAGGGGTTCATCTATGTAGTATAGACAAATAGATCAGTTGGTGGAAGAATACATGGATATCTTCACATCACCTACTAGAGTAATTCTACACTATAAAGTAAATCATGTAATTGATTCAACATCATTTTCCCCTATTCTCAATGGCCCTATATATAGATTCCCTATTATGGCCACATTTAACCAATATCAGCCCACAAGAGCCTTGGTGTATTGGTTTAGAACAAAATAAAAAAAATCATTATTCATTATATATTGATTATAAACCCTTGAACAAAATCACTATTAAGAATCAATACCTTTTCCCTCAATTAATGATATAGTTGATGAACTCAAAGGTGCCATGTTTTTCAATAAGATTGATCTTAATTTAGGTTATCACTAATTGAGTCCACTAATGTGAGGAATATAACCCTCAAGTCCAAGGAGGGGCTCTTCAAGTAGTTTCTTGCACCCTTTAGCTTTCCTAATGCACAACCAAAATTCATGAGGATGAAAAATGTTATTTTATGACCATTCACCAATTTGTTTGTGTTTTTATACATGGACGACATTCTCATAGTCAATGGAACTTGAGAATTACATATAAATAAAATTCAACAAGTGTTGAGCATTCTCTGACAATACAAGTTATATACTAACTTAGAAAAATGATAATTCGACATGCAAAGAATTCAATATTTGGGGTACATCATGGATAAACACATTTTTCCATTGTGTATGTGGATCCATCCAAGATCCAAGTCATTTGTGATTGGATGGCCCCAAAGACACTAATATAAGTTCATAGCTTCTCAAGCCTTACCAACCTTTATCACAATTTTTTGTTGGGGTTCTCTTGTATTGTTTGGCCATCAATCTAAGTAACTAAAATTTAAGTCAAGGCTACGTTTGTTTATGGTTGAGGCATAATAGAAATCCATCGAGGAGATAAAGTGTTGCTTCCACTCGAATCAACCTTATTTATGCTCAACCTAGCCCTCTTTCTTCCAAATCTATAACAACCACTTGAAATTCAGACAAACACCTCATATTATGTCATTAGTGTAGTTCTTGTTAGGATTTTAGACACTTAGAAGTTAGTTAATATCAACTTGGTATGATGTATCTTTGGGTAAAGTTTTTTTCCTTAATGTGCTTTCATAACTAACTAATTTGACGATCACAATCATGTTCTAGACATAAAGTGATTCAACAATTCATCTTCTCCTCGATACTAACGACACTTGATCCATGGATTAACACCCAATTGGTCCATGATCTCTATTTAAAGAGAGCAAAGGGTCATTTTCCAGTAATCGAATGTGAGAGATTCTTATGTAAACTATTTTCCTTTCGCATTATTATATTTCCTCAAGTGGCCACCTTGGTTGGGGCCATGGACTATTTCCCTCTTCAAGAGTTTTAACCATGTATACAAAGGTGTACTGATGTTTGATTTGTTTGTGTGAGCGGTTTCCTTAAGGTGTTAAACCTATGTGGTTATACCTTATTTATCAAAAATTTCTCACTCAACCGTCACCAACTCCACCTAAACATCAAGTATAAAGGTTAACACCAATTAAAATACATGCTTCCTTAACCATCCTTTAGTTGTGAAACTAGTCACCGTGCTTAGTTCATGTGGATGTGAGACATCATAGTGGCTCCAATTATATGACAAAAATATTTATTTTATTGCAAGACACTAGACATTAGTCGAACAAGTTTTATACTTTCATCTCCAAGATGGACTTTTGTTCCATTTGGGTCATCTCTGTGTTCCTTCAAGCAAGTGTGAGAAGATAATTTGGGAGAATGATATAGTGGGGTGGTGGTGAACTTTGGCACACAGAATACAATGGTAGTGTTTTAGAAGTACATCAATTGGCCAAATATCTGACATAATATTAGCATATATATCAAATTGTGCATTGCATGTACTAGTGTTAAACCTTGAATCAATAAGTAATGAATGCACACTCCTCTTCTCACTTTGTATGAGAATTGGGAGTCGATATCCATGGATTTAATGTTGTGTATTCCCTCAACCAAGTACGGTAATGATTTTTTTGAGGTTGTTGATCAAATCTCTAATATGGAAATCTTGGCACTCTACAAGAAGAGTGTCACATCATAAGCCATTGCCAAGCTTTTCTTTGAGCATGTGTAGGTTAATTTTTGGCTGCCAAATACCATTGTCTTTGGTAGGGACAACCAATTCCTAAGTATTTTTTGGTCCATGATGGACAACAAGATAACATAATTGAATTCCTTCCATTCCCAAACCAATGGATATATGAAGGTAGTCAACAAGATTACTGTATATATACTTCAAAATGTACAACTCTGGGTGTCAATATACGTCATATGGAAGCCTCCTTATGTTCAACACAATTACAACAAAAACATTCATATCTCTATTGGCCACAACCCTTTTTCAAGTGTGATTTGGGTTTCAACCATTGGCTCAAGTTGATGAATCTTTTCCCATTGAATCAACATAAGAAGAGTCCTCCCATGTGTTGGCCCCTTCAGTTTTGGTAGACACAATTGTGGAGTTTCATGTGGACAACATAGATATGTATGTTGCCACCTAGATCAACAAATAGTTAGGAAAATAAATAAGGATATGGGTTGCAAGAGGAAAAATCCAAGCAAGCAGGAACAAATCCAAAAATTATAAGGTTAGAATGAGAGAACAATATAGACCACTAGAGATGAAATAATTAGTTGACTAGTAGTCGAGAAAAAGGCTAATAAAAACCCAACATTCAAGTAATCAAGTTATAATGTAAAGGTTTTGTCCTGTAAAAAGGTTTAGGATATGTTTTGGGATGTATTGAAATAGTTTGGGTTTTGTCTATCAAATGATGTATGCTAGATTATATAGCCCTTGGGAATTGTAGTATCTTGTGATCTCTAGTCTGGTAATAATATATGATATATTGTTGTTGATGATGTGTTTGGATGGATGTGTAGCCCCTTCTCAAATATGGTTATTGTACTAATGTTATATGTTGATGATGTTTAGTTCTTTGTGATGTATTCTTCCTTTGTGGTTTCAATGAGTTTATTGTAGATTAGTTGCACTTACATCATTCTTATGGTAATGTTTTATTCATAAGCCGAAATCTAGTCCAGGAGATGCTCTATGTTAGGAGTTTGGATGGTTTCAAACATCCTCTATTGATCTCTCCAAATCATCTAAAGTCTTGGAAATGCACCTTGGGTGACACCTTCCCTATCTTCAAGGATTTGATATGCTAGTACTAGACTACAATGCCTTTTTTGGATAACTCTGTCAACCTTGGTTTGTTATTTCAAGCTAAGAAATGGTTTTATTATTGGGACACAACAATAAAGTTTGGGAGATTGCAACATAATTATGACAAATCCCACAAAATAAGATCTACAAAATTGGTTAGATGAGTACATAGATATTTTTTCTAAACAATAGGCAATGTTGATTGGATGGACACTGTAGAAGTTCAAGGATCATAAGTTTTTTGATAACCTTTGTGAAATATTTTGGGTCATTTTTCCTATGATATTGTTTGAATGGTTGTAAAGGTATAAGGAAAATCCAATATACCATTGGTGGAGAGAGGATATAAGGTTAACCTGGAATGCTTAGAATCTAGTCACCCTGGAGAGTTGCGATGGCCCTACAACAAGATTTGTCGACTTTTAGGTGAAAATCATGATGGAATATTATGTGAATTTTTTTTTAGTAGATTAGTCTTAGTGCTACTTGTCAGTTAAGAAACAATTTACAAGAAACCCAAGGGGAAGCTAGTAAAAGAGCTCCCTACTTGGGTAAATATGTTTATGGTGGAAGAGGAGTTATTTCCCTTTTTACTAGTAGATATGGAAGTGTAAACCCCATGATGGGGGGGTGTTTGAATGGTGTTGATGAAGCTAGGAAATCAAAGGGAGAATGAGATCCATGGAGGAAGATCAATCAAGTGAAAGAGTGAGAAGAGAATTAAGACATGTTGCAATAACTGACAATTGGTGGTTGATATAAATGAGAGCTATTCATGACCGAAGAACAATGTTATGAAAGGAAATAAGTAATGGAGATAGTAGTGTGTTGTAACCATGAGAAATAGATAATATATGAAGAAGATGAGACAACATCAATAAGTGGTTACGTGAAATAAGGTTATGCATAGAAAAAAACATTGTGGAGGAAAGGGGAGGTGAATAAACACCCACACGATCTAAATGGTTACAAGAGGGAGCCCTTGAGGTGGATTCGATGATAGAAATGGATGGGTTGAGGACATTGTAGAATGACACCACTCGTGAGGACACCTCTAATGAACCAACGAATAAGGAAATTTATTCTCAGTTGCAACTTGATGATATGATTTTTAACATTTTTCTGCTATTTGGTGAGAAGGAAGAGGAACCAATAGACATGGTCACCCTAGGAGATAACGATCCCAAAATCACACTTTTATCACCCCTTTCACAATTTTACAAAAGAGAGGTAATCATAAATATTGTTAATCCAAAGGTTTGTACGCATTATTATAATGAAAGTAAAGAAAAAGATGTAGTTAGTGTTGGTCACTATAATTGCTTATTAATTAAAACAATCAAGTGTTACATAAATTGTCAACCCATGGAAGTCTGTTTATTTCAAAGGAAATCACACACTGTATATGCTCAATCTCAAAAGAAATCCAAAGTTGTAGTAAAAGTACACTAATCACACCTTGCTTTGAATAGACTGAAGTTCTACTTTGAATTACAGTAAAAGCATTCTATCTATTGCAGAGTTTAAGATCCAAAGGAAAATAATTATCAGAAGAATCCTGGATTACATTAAGAAACAACAACCTAGGAAAAAGGAACCTTTCATCATACTGCAAATAAGACTAACTATTCTGTAACAGAGAACATGACCCTATTCCCCAAAGCAGGAATCTTCAGCACCTGTCTCTGACTATCACACTTTCATAAACTCATTCTGCAAACATAATTACCAATCAAAATGATTAACAATTACCTAGGAATGAATTGTATGAAAATGATGTAACAATCAGTGGAAACCGAGTTTCAACAATTTTAACAAGGTATGAATAAAAACAATACTAACACACTACAAAAACTAATGGGTGAATCTTGTGAAGAAGGTGGGCCCTCTCCTTCTCACAAGATTCCCCAGAAATGAAAGGAACTAAGAAGAAATGCTCAGAATGATCTTTTATTCATATGTCAAATGTGACAAGTTACAATATCAAAAGTGAACATGCTCCTTCTCTGTAATTCCCTTCTAGCTAAGCTTTTCGTAATCTCCCTCTAATGCCGATTTCTCCCCTATTTAAAGAGGAGAATCCTCTTAATACAATTAAGCATAAAATTACATGTGTACATACAAATCCTATTCTTAGTCTAATCTAATCTTCTATGGTGGAATAGGATATTCTGATCTTCCATAGAAAAATGTTGTTACAGTGGTTGTAATGGTGCTGGCTTGAGGTACAGCTGTTGCGGCTGATGTAACAACTTCTTTATTTATCTTTTCTTGTTACTGCTGTATGTGAAATACTGTTTCAGCATCGCAAATCACGGACTGTTTTAGCAACATGATTTGCATACTGTTTGACTGTTTCAACAATGTGGTCTTCAAGCAACAACGATGGTTGTAATGGTGCTAGCTTAAGGTACAACTGTTGCGACCAGTGTAATAGTTCCTTATCTTTTCTTGTTACTTCTGTATGTGAAATGTTGTTTTAGCATCGCAAATCACAGACTGTTTCAACAATGGGATTTGCGTACTGTTTGACAGTTTCAACAACATGGTCTTCAAGCAACAACAATATATTAACTGCAATCTTCAAACTGTTTTAGCAACTGTATATTTCTGATTAATGGATAAATATGAGAGTAATGTAAAATTACATGTAAAACAAATTAAACATATAGCAAAGAGAAGAAACGTTATATGCCTTTGGAAAAATAGATTAAGGTGATAATGTAGGCTTAAATATGAGTGGGAAAAGGATGTAATGATAGAAAAAGGTATGAGAAAAAAGGTACATTATAGGGTTCTAACAGTTAGTAGTAGTGGATGTATACCAAGTGATGATACAAATTTAGCCAACAATAGTCAAGTTAGTTTGTTTTTATGAAGTAGTAAAAACCTCATTGTTCAACGAAGAACTAGAGGTTTTGTGCTTATTAGAAATCCCAATACTAAAATGGTAATTACTTAGTTGGGATCCATGTTGTGTTTTCATGTGTTCTCGAGCAAAAGAGATGGGGATGTCAAGAAACACTCATTCTTGGGTGATGCAATATGTAGTGCTAGGGACATAGTGACTGCTGAATCAAAGTTAATCAAATTTCAGACAATCCTGTGAGGTTGAGCCTTCCACTGGTACATGCAATATATATAGAACACCCTGTAGGTATAGTATGAATGATGAATGAGGTCAAACAAGACTTATCATGGAGTTTTAGAGGTTGAAGATGAAACAATAGAGTTGCATAGAGATTAAATATATCAAACAAATTATGGGAGAGAGTGCATGGGAACATGATCAGAGGTTTAGAGACTTAATGAGCTGATTGAATTATCGAATAAAGGATACTAAACACAAAGAATGGTTTATTGGGGGACTTTTTCCATTGAACAATATCTCCTTGATGTAGAGGCGGGATTTACATAGAGAGGTGCATTATTAAAATACACTACTCTATCATCATCATGTAATGTAATTTTTGTTAAATAATTAAAGTTTTCATGATGCCACATACAATAATTTTTGGGGCATCATAATTTGCACCATGTTTGCATTGAAACAACCGTGATTAACATCAATTAATTCAATGAGAGAAATTATTGGCATCATCGTTGCATCTGTATTCACATCAATGAATCAAAATTGGCACCATCTTTACATCATATGTGCTCCCCAAATCCTTGGTTAGCAGTGCTTTTGTGTCACTTGTGTGTTGTTTGCATTGGAATGTAGTCGGTACATTGGTGTCGAACTCTCTCCAAACATCATAATTACGTCAAAATTTAGACACTTCCAATTCATTTGAGTCAGGATAACATAAAAATTGCACAATTTTATATCAATATTACATCATATGGTATCAAATTGCATCATATTATCATCCCACTTGAATCCATTGGTGTCAACATTGCATCATATGGTATCAAATTGCATCATATTATCAACATTGCATTGAGTTGGCATCAACATTGCATCAAGCTGGCATCAACATTGTGTTATATTGGAGTTAGTTACATCAAATTTGTCATTAATAACATCACATATTTTGACATAAAGATACATTTTTATTGATATAACATCATTTTAGGATCATGGCTGCATCACTGACATTGCTTGTATGTTGTATTTTATGTCTTATACATGCTAGATGCATTGTTAATGGACTTGTTTTGTCTCGGTTATGCATCTCGATTATTATGAATTTTATTACTAATAATACTTATTATTATTTATTTTTTCTAAGTAACATATCCTAGGGAAAACCCCTTAGCACTTCCCCTCATTTTGAGGATGGTATTTAGGGTAAACCCTATATTCTTTAGGACATGAGACCAAGTCAACAACAAGGCCCAAATCCATTGCAAAAATGTAGTCATTATAAGCTCAACATGTCATTTACAAGAATAAAACCTTGGTGGGGAGGATAAAACTCTATCCCACAACCACTCGGGCTAGACCTAATTGAAATTATTATTAATTAATTTAAATATTATGAATTATTTTTTTCCTCGGGAAAAAGGAACTAAAACAAATTCCCTAATTCTATTTGAGTTGAAGAGAAATACATTTTGTATATGTTCTTAGCATTACTAGAGAGTCTAGTGGATTAAATATTTAAGAGAATCTAAAAAAAGGTCTCCAAGCCTTCATTAAGGTCTATACTCTGAGTTTTAGACTCCACTAAGTACATACCAAGGATCAAACCATTATAAATGGTATCAAAATATTACAAATATTATAATCTTTTCAAAACCTTTCAAAAATAACACATAGAATGTATACAATAATCAAAATAAATACATCTTCAACAATCTAATATTGGCCCAAAAGACTAGTAAATGAGTATACTATCTCAAGACTATAAATCAATATGACATATTAGAAATGGAAATAACTTTGAAGATAAAAATGAGGCTACTCCTTAGTGAAATACACAGAGGATGAGTTCTTAAATAGTTGAAACATCCTTTACTTCCTTTCATAACCAAGTACCATTGACCAACTAAATACTTTCTTTTGAGAGAGTCTACATTTAAATTGAGATCTCTATAGAGATGAGAAAGGGAGATTTAGTTAAAAAAATATAAATATATTTTCACCTCTTCATATGTTGGATTGAGAACTAGATTTTCCTTTCTATATTTTCCCTTCATCCAATGCATTAACACGTATGAGTATCTGAACACTTTAAACTTTAAACACCTCTCTCAACAACCAATTTAAGAGCAATTTTAGAGCAAGGAGTTCAACATAGTTATTATAGGCCCTTCGTAAGCTATAATTAAAGTTAACGAAGTGAGAATAATTAAGGAAAATAATGCCACCTTCCTGACAACAAGGTGGAGTACCTTTGTTGATACCATCAAAATACCCCTATGCCTTAAACTTGTCGATAGGATCATGATATAACTGCTTATAAGGAGTGGATTTGGGAAAAATTTAAGGCTTGCAAATAGAGACCTAGCCTCAAAATCATATTGGACAAGAGGGATGAACCTATCCTCAAAAAATACCTATATTCCTATCCAATCAAATGCCCATCATACAATCAAAAGGAGGGCTTTAAATTCCTTTAATTCAAGTTTCTTTTGCCAATGCTTAAAACAATCAACAACTAACTCCCCATGCCAATAGTCCTTAACTCTAGTCATTATGTCCATTTTTTCCTAGAATTCCCTAGAATATGAACATGATATAAGCAAGTGATTTATAGTTTCCACCCCCTCTACATAAAGAGCATATGCTTGGACCTTACCTATTCCTTTTTTGCAAAAATTCCGAAGTGAGGGATTTATTCATAATATCTAGCCACATAAATATCCTTGATGTTAATGGAGATATGATCTTCCATAACAAATTCCACCACCATTGAACATCATCATGCCTTTATAGTGCAAACATAACTTTTCATCCTAGCCTTGAAGTCTAAATCCCATAGTAGTATTCTTAGACCATACAAGCTCATCCTATACCTCTTTAATGTGAACATGACTTAGCTTAAGCTTATCCATATAAGCCTCCTACAACTTACTTTCAATGCCTTCCAACACTAATTACTCTACCATTTCCCTATATTACCAACATATAGTAGTGTGCTCTAGAGAGGTTACTTGAGCCAAATTAAATACACCTTTCCTTTGGAGAGTAAGAATCAAAATTTTAGGTAATTTTTAAGCATCTCTACTCCCCACCTAGGGATCAACCCTACCCCTTTCCCTTTCCCCATTGCCTACCTACCAAATGAACCAACTCCTGATCATATGACATGCTAGAACCATAACTTTACATGAAATGGAGGCATTATGAATGCTCTTAGATGGATTCCTAATATATTATTCTATAGAATAAGATTTAATGTATTTTTAAAGGATGATATAATTCTAGAAGCCATCCCTAAGGATGGATCTCCATAAAATTTTGGCAACTAATGCCTTCCCAAAATGGTGAATGCTTTAATGCTTGAAGGCCCTATCCCCCCAACTCCTTGGGCTTGCCAACTGCCTACCATTTTAGCAATGTAATACTCTATTTCTCTCCATTCCTTGACCATAAGAACCCAAATCTTATCTTCCTTGTTTTTATAGGACCCATTTGGGAATGTAGGCTAAGGAGTTCAAATAATTTAGAGTTGCTTCCAATACCAATTTCACTAGAACTAGTGTTCCACCTCTAGACAACCATCTATTACACCACAACTTGATCCTTATTTCCACTTTGAAAACGAACCATCTCCAATCATTAATTCCACAATAATTTGTCTTGATAAATAAACCTAAGTATTTGAACCCTTTATGAATATCATAACAATGATAGGAAAATAGATGAAGGATTAACCTAACCTGGTCCTCACCCATCCCATAAAATGAAATATAATATTTTTTCCTATTAAATTTCTTACGAGTAACTATGTAGTATAAATCTACAATTTATTTTACCTTATTTGCACCTCTCAAAGAACCATTTCAAAATAATACAACATTATCCACAAAAAGAAAACAGGTCAAGAAAGGAAATCTTTCTATATTAATACCTTTTAGGGATCCAACTCTTTTTGCTTCCATGATTTCCCCACCAAAGCCTTCAACTATAGTTAAAAACATCAAGGGTCCCAGATGACATCCCCACTTAAGTCCTTTTGAGGGTTTAAAAAAACTAGAAGTTGAACCATTGATTAAAACAATAAAGGAGATTGAGGTCAGACATCCCGCAATATAATTTACTAAAATGGACACAAAATCCAACGTAAAGTAACTTTATCCTTAGATAAAGTCAATTCACTTGATCATAATCCTAAAACAGGTCTAGCTTCAATACCATGGTTGATAACTTCTTTGTTTTAATAAAGTGCAACCCTTCTTGTGCTGCCACCCCATAACATCGTGGATTTGCCTTCCATGAAGAAATACAAACTGTTCAAGGGATATGGCCTCAAAAAGGAAAAATTAAACCATTGGGGAAATGATGTTACCTATGATCTTATAAGTACAATTGCACAAAGAGATGATCCTGAAGTTATCAATGTAGCAAAGATAGTTTTTATTCAGAATTAAGGCAAGAAAGGTAGTATTGAATCCCCCCAACACCCTCCCTATAATCCTTGATTCCTAAACTATGCTTAACAAATATTCTTCAATAAACTCATAAAATCCCATGAAAAACTCAATTGTCAAGCCATATGGCCTTGGAATTTTTTCCTTCTAAGAGTTATGGAGGATTATTTGGAATTATTCCTTAGAAATCTCGTCCATAAACCTTTCATTATCTGCTTCATCAATGAAACTAGGGAAATAGGTGGTCATATTGACAAATTATACTATATTATCTCTTGCCTCATGTTGAAGGAAAATCTCCCTGCAGACATGTAGATATCCTCTTGAGAGCTAGACTCTTAACTCTTAAGACAAAAGACACTTATCATGGACATTGACTTCCTTTTAGATCTATATAAACTAATGTGTGAGGAGGAAGGAGAAAATAAGTACCTTTTACTGGTGTTTGTCCCTGCACAGTCCGAGTTGAGCTCTAATCTTACGCTCCTCGATAAGCCCTGTAGACAAACAAAAGTACAAACAACTTCCTACTCTACTGATATTAGCTCGAAATAGACCTATCTATTAGAGACAAATTTATGTGAGATCAAACACAGATTTGAAAGAAACATGCCAAGCATATTATATTAAAGAGAACAACAATGAAGAATACTTACAACCATAGATGTGAGTGTAGAAACTTCATCAAGCCTTCCTCATCTGAACCCTTTCTCAAATAGTCCACACACCGAATGGTGATGTTTTGAAAGACACCTTCATGAGATCATAGGTTGGATGCTTCACAATACTTTTTCCATCCTCCTTTCACCATGGGAAGGCTTGTTTAAATAGGCTTGGAGAGACCCAACTACTTGAGATATCTTTGGGGTAAGTTGAGGATTTTCCTCCTCTAGTTATGGATCTACCCTAAGATCATGGCTTGACCAAGGATTCAAAACCACCACCTTCAGATATTGAGGGGATATTTCCATCAATCTTCTCAACAAACCAAATTTCGCCCGTAATAGGCAGTGCTCCTCCAAAGAGTACATCAGAGCACTATAACACTCCATGAAAGAAGAACAACAAGCCCTGGTGCTCCTAATAGTGGCAGCGCTCCCCATAAAGGGTATCAGGGTTTTATAACTCTCCCTGACAGTATATGGGGGAGTGCTCTCCTCTAAAACTCATTTTTTTAGTGGTTCTTTCAATGGCAAGCCACTTGTACTTCTAGTAGACTGATTCCTCCTCTTCAAAACTAATCTTTGAGGTGTCCTAAGTGTCTCTGTCATGTTGTTGGAGGCATGACATAGGAAATAAGGAAGTATGATTTCAGCAACACTTATACACTTGTGGTCAATATGTGACACTTGAAATGACGACATTTGCGACACTTGCGAAGTGAGTAATTTTGAGGTGTAACAGATTGGCCCCCAAAGTATGAAGTTAGAAGACGAGAACTGATAACTGAAATACTTTGTAGACTTTCAAGCAAGGGTGCGGGCTCAGAGAACTTGACAGAAGCTGCACACAACCATCAAACAAATATTAAGACATGCTTCAAACCCAAGGCAGGCATACCTATGCTTGAGTGATAGAGACTTTCAAGGTATGGCTGCCATAAACACACTGCAGATCCATAATTTTATTGATAAAAGGTATAGCCACCGAAAATACACTGTGGATCTATACTCCCATGACTTGCACTGATCATAGCCACGAAGAATACACAGTGGATCCACGAGATGACAAGACATAGCCACGACCAATACAAAGTGGATCTATGTGACAGTGTATGTGTCAATGTTCAAGAGAAACTCCGTCACAACCTGGGAAAAGTACATATCAGAGTGATCACTCAACCCAGGGTCTTCTTACCGATCCCGATGTAGTACGAATCTAACCATGTGAATAGATGTCCTGATGTCGAACATGGCAGAAACCACTTGATTACCAGTTGATGATGTAAACTGTTAACACGCGCGAGGGAGATCATCATTGATGTCAATGATTCCCAAGGTACTTCTAGCACATTCCAACGACTGTGAATGGATGAGATGAAGTCGAACATCCGTGGAATCATCCGATCAGAGGTTAATGATGTAAACCCAATGTCGAATGTGAGGAGGCCGTCCATTGAGGCATGCAAGTCCCAAAGTACTAATTGGTTTCTAAGTCTAGTTCCTGGATAATGTGTTGAAGTCAAAAAAAATAGACTCGTCGAAGGAGGGCCTTGATGTATCCCCCATCAATGACATGAAACAAACACAGAGATGTAATTGGTATATCAAATGAACATGGAATGACATAGGTATTGAAACAATATATTTGTGATGGCTAACTCTCAAGGAAAATACTTCCCTTGAACACTGAGGCACGACAGCAGAAACATGACATGGACCAAAACTTGATGATGCAGTGGATGCTGTGACTTATGTCAGGTGACCCAAAGGAGTAAAAGAAACTCAAAGGATTGGATCAGTGCAGAGGTTCAACAGATTAAAATGCGTGCAAAGACAAGGTGCCGTGTTCAAGGGTGACCATAAGAGTTACTTGGTAATGTTCTCAAAAACTGCTTGGCTTGCTTCCTTCAATTTTTCTCCCATCTAGATAGACGAGTACCTCTTTTTAATTTAACAAGCTCGAGGAGGGTAACACATTCTCGATATAACTTACCTTCGGTAAGTTCCTCTTCCTTTGTTTAACTAACTGGAAGAAGTAAGGGTTCGATCCCGTATGGGCCTGTTGATGTTTGTTTTAACGAGTCCAAAGATAGAAACTCGAAGGTTTTTCATGATTATAGAGTGTGGAAAAACACTTAAAAGAGAACTCTCTCAGTTCCTTTTTTGTAAAGTAGTCTGATGAGACCGAAAAAGAGATAAACTATCACTCAACATATGTTTTCTTCAAACACTTTAACGAGCGTGAAGAGAACAAGGTCGCTCGACAATCTTTTCATATTTAGAGAGTCTGAAAAGAACTTAAAGATGACTCCAATGTTGTCCTTTTTCGTAATGTTAGTCTCACAAGGCCAAAAAAGAGATAAATTATCACTCGAAAGACGCCCTTTCAAACCTTTTAACGAGTGGGAAAGGAAGCAAGATCACTCGGCAATATTTTCATGTTTAGAGAGTCTAAAAAGAGCTTAAAGGAGACTCCAGGGGTTCCTTTTTCATGTATCCATACAGGTCCGAAAAAGAGATAAAAGTTTACCCGGATGCATTCTCATGTATTTACGAGCACGAGAAAGAACAAAGACTAAGCTCGGTATGCCCCCATCTTGAAAGCTAGTGGCTTAACTCCAGAATGATCATCAAAGGCTGGAGACATGCCCCCCAAGCTTCAATTCATTCACCGACTTTGAGGTTGTCACCAAATTCTCTGCTAGATGAGAAAAAGGAGAAGGGTGGATGAAAATAAGGTTCAAGAGAGGTAACTATTTCATTTTTTAACGAGCTTGACATAGGAAAAGAACTATGCTTAGGGCGTCTGTTTCATTTTTTAATGAGCTTGCCACAGAGAAGAGAAACTATGCTCGTGTTTCCTTCTTGATCATGGCTTCCAAGATGATAATGCTTTGGAAGGATACCATGCCAAGGGACAAAACTCGGTCATGGCCTCCAGGAGATATTCGTTGGATGGAAGATCATCACTCTGGAAAGAACACATGTCGAGGGCCGCGGCAGGGGTAAGGAGATCAGGCTCTAATAACCCTACCGAAGAAATCACCATTTCAACTACCGGATCCAAATCGTCGGAAGCCGAAGGCATGGGAGACGATAGAAAATCGACATCAGGAAGGGAGATAGAGTGTATATATTCCCGAATTTCTTCATGAGGGGGAAGAAAAGAGGATCGGTGACGGTTATCATCCCAAGGTAGCTTGTCAATGTGCAACATTTCCATGATAGATTCATCCGAGGGAAAATTTGGGGAAACGTAATCGATTGCAGACGACAATGAACGCAACCATGATTGCATCGAGGAAGTGGTAGGAGCCAAAATATGTTTGTCATATGATGAGGGAGAAGCGGATGGGATAGAAATGTATGATGTTTCGACTGGACTAAGTTGCACGGTGTCACCTAGTGCATCAAATTCCAATGGACAAGGTACAATCCAAGGGTCAGATGATTCCAAATATTGATAAGCCACGACCGAAATCATATCGATGGTGGCAATATGATGTGTAGTCGGTGGAAGTGGTGTAGGGAAGGTACCCATAAGGCTAGAATCTTTCAACAAGCCAACACCAACGCTTTCATACGTAATCTTGTGGTCTCCCAAAAAATGTTGTTGGTAGCAGGAGCATGAGCATCGGGTGTACAGAAATCTAGTTGGTCGATAGTGACAATTTTGCCTTGATGAATGAATTGGACACATCGAAAAACTGACGAGGCAACGACAGTCATAGCATAAAACCAACTTCTTCCAAGTAATAAGTTGTAATCGAGGGGAGCATCGACCACCTCAACATCAACAGTAACAATTTTTCCACCCAATTGGATGGGCAGGGACTGCAAAAGCCCATGGGGATGAAAACCTCGCCCATCGAAGGTGCGTAACATATTTGGGGATTTGTTAAGTGCAGGTGATTTTAAACCTTTCCAACACGCTAAAGACATGACACAAGTTGAGGCTCCCTCATCCAAAATAGTTCGATGGATTTGTTGATTGTGAACAACAACATCAACTTGGAAAGAAAGTTGGTGGGAGAGTCGAGACGCATAATTATCCAGGTTAAACATGATATGGTTGGATGACTCAGGATCAACAATGCCAAGAGTGACTAAGAGTGTTCTATGTTGACTGGGGCAGTGCTGTAGAACTTCTAACGCAGACATAGCACATGGTGCTTAAGCCAAATCCTCAACAATGTTGTAGTTTTGGGCAGCACGTGAACTAGGATTAAAGGTAGCTTTGCGGATAGTTCTCTTAGGAGGGTGTAATATAGAGTTGAATGTGGGTTTCTCAATCTGAAGTGGTCCAGACGGAGGATTAACCGATGGAATACTAACGGAGGATGATGATGGATCCGGTAAAGTACCGGTACCGTTAATGTCTTTTCCTTTGTCAGGGTTACCTGGTGTGTCATATGTCTTAGAGTGAGTGGTCAAATTAATCCTATTAAACATATAAATATGTGCACTCGATGAGGCCTCATCATTAGGATGGCTAGAACTGCCCCCAAGAGAGGGGGTTTCAGCAACCATGGATTGCTGCTGTGGAAAAGGTTGAGTAAGCACAGTGGGTTGTGACTTTCCTTGGAAAATTTTGGCCACTTCATTGTGAAGTGGATAGTCTTGAGTGTAGTGATCGTCACCACAAATGATACACAGGAATTTCAGTTTCCATTGTGTTTTCTTTTTGGTAGCAGGTGGTTGATTTTTTGGTTGTTCATTGTTATTTTTTGATTTATGCATTGTCTTCTTCTTACCTCCAGATTGTTGTGAAGAGGAAGATTGAACTGCATTCACCTCAGATATTTGAGTTTGGGGGGAGGTAGAGGAGAGTGTGGTCGATTGGGAAGAAGATTGAGTTTTGACGGAACCGATAACACCATCCGCATGAGATGAGGATGACGGTTTAGATGGATCAGTATTAGCTCGAGCAGCATTCGGAAGCAAATCATACAAAGTACCAGATTAGGAATAAACCAAATCTAAATACTGAGCCCAAGCAATGGCTTGTTCCTCTGTGACCGCGCCACCCATAGCGACATCACGAGCGATCGAGGGTAAAAGTGATTTAGTAAACCATTCCACCAATAATATGTTAGGAATGATTGCCTTGATCATCCTTCGTCGTCGCCTCCACTCATGAATATGGTCAAAGATATGCATAGAGTTAGTTTGACAAAGGGAGGTCAAGAGTTCAGTACCCGTCTCGTAGCGAATAGGCATTTGAAAGTGTGTGAGGAAAGACATGGCGAGGGAATTGAAATCATGAAAAGAAGCATGTGGTAGTTCAATATACCACTTTATCGCCGAGCCTGTAAGTGTTCACTGGAAAAGACACAAATGTACAGAATCATCCATGAGGGAGTTTGATGAACACCACAAATGGAAAGTCATCACATGGTTGTTTGGATCTTCACCAAGTTTTCCATCAAATTTTGGAATATCAGAAGGAATTTTAGCTGGAATGACTAGCCAAATCGATGAATGAAAAATAAGATCATTAGTTAACCGAGACAAGTCTGGGAGATACAAAGTTGCAAGGAAAGGTAGCTGTCGGTTAATTTGCAGATGATACTGGTGCGGCATAGGAACACCAGTAGGACCATAAACTAGGTTAGGTGGATAGTTGTAACCAATAGGTCCTCCTACATACGGTTGTTGCTGGCCAGGATAAGTAAGATTCAATGATGAATGAGAAACATTTGCATAACCCGGTGGGTTCTGAGCATTATAGGCCAAGTGATTTGTTTTCCCATGAGGAGGATAAACATTTTTCCCTTGAGAATGGTAAGGAGTAGATCCCAGAGGCAGATACACATTAGACCCATGAGGAGGACACGACTGTGGTCCCGAAGAACTCCAGGTGGTGTTTGGGATGCTGCCTGGATAAGGTTGTCTGTAAGATGTTCCGGAAGGAACATGATTTGATACTCCTCCTAGTGGATTATGAGATGAGTTCCCCCCAACGTGGGGTTGAATAAAAGTGCCTCCTGAAGATACTCCCCAGGATTGTGAAGGGTTTCTAGTAAACAAAGGTTGCCCCCCTTCCAGCGGAGGATTTACAACCGGGGTATGACTGGAAAACAGAGGGTGCCCTCTAGGAGGAGCATGAAAAGGGGGCTATCCCCTGAGAGGGGTAGGCCCTCCATGGAAAGGTAGTCCTCCAGGAGGGAAAGGTTTGTTAGATGGTGGTTTCCCTCCATCCGGTTGTGTTTGGCCAACAGGGGTCTGCATTCTCGTGTGAGAAGATGTCCTAGCAGGATCGTGAGGAACATGTGGAGCTGTAGAGTAAAATCTTGTAGAAATGGGGGTAGATATTGAAGTGATTTGGAGATGAGTAGAGGTGACGATTCTAGCATTAGGATGGACTTGTGCTGGTGTAATAGTAGGGTTAATAACCTGATTGACTGGGTGATCCATGGTTTGACCGGATGGTCCTGTTTCACGAGGAGGGTCATGAGGATGAAAGGGCTGTCGAAAGGATTCGAAATGTTCATAGAGATCGCGTCCCAATGAAGTCCTCCATACAGAACGAGCAAGTGTGGGATTGGTATCTACTGCGGTGCTATGACAAACATGAGTCCTATACTCATCACCAAAGATTGGTTCTGTGGATCCCATATATGTTTCGGTAAAAATCCTCTTTGGTAATCGTGGGACTTCTTCATCTATGACGTTCCCAAGGGAATCTAAATGAACCAAAAGTGGTTCAAGAGGAGTTACCGACACAAATGTAGTGGGATTTTCAACTGTGACCAAAGCACCTTCTGAGTTATCTAACGGAGGAGAAATAACACTTCCAGCGTCAGATTGATTTTCTACCTCTCTACGGTAGTTGTCTTTTGGAGGGTTAGGAGCTAAGGGTTGATAGCCTTCAGGAGGCAGCCCTTGCATCCTACGTGATCGACAAAGACATTTATCGTCTACAGGCTCAATTGTGGAGAATAACATAACACACTGAAAAAACTAGGGCCAACTAACAAAAAGAAATAACATACGCTAATAAAATCTAGGAATCAACCAAGAAAACAAAACTTCTCTCGATGATCATACTAGTTGGTGATGAAATCCAATGTCATGTGATCAAGTCGAGAAGGGGCTAGGATATGGTGGAATAGATACAATGGCGACCTGCTTAACGGACTTTCACCTTGGTGCAAGCTTCCACACAGTAATTTTGGATTTACCCTCCAAGGAGCCCGAGTGAGTTTGACCAATGTCTATTCCAGGTATAGTGAGACTTCCCTTCACCGTCACCTTGTGTAAGTACATAAAGATTATGGCAACTAAAGACACCAATTCGCAGTGAGTCCCTGGGTGGGTACATTCGACAGTCCGATCCGAAACGTATGGGCAGGATAACAAGTCTGAAATCAACTCGAGAGGCTCCCACACATAATCATGGGTATACCTTCAAGTGACCCCCAATGTACAATCTGACCAGTACAAACAGTTGAACCACAGAGGGATAGTCTCCATAATTCACCCGAATGTGACCTCGTGCGTAACCCCCATGTGAGAGGGGGATCCTAGAAAACCAATACGACAATTGGATTTGAATCTCCCTAGCTCAGGATGATAATGTTTGTTTTGAAAACTTTGGAGAGTTGTACTCATAGCCTAATCCAAAGTTCTAACCCTAGTCTACTATTGGTGGAATATCTTAAAAACAAAAAATGTTCTAGATAATTTTTAATTAACGTTCATTTTACAGCTGTTCTTTACTCAAAGGGTGTATGAAAGTGAAATTGATGGAATGATGACTCAATTCCCAAAAAGATGCATAAAAGATGATAAGCAATCATTTATTTTCAATGAACGCCTATATAAGGGAAAGAGAAAGAGTCGTTTTCACTATCAAACACTAATATGGAATGTCCTCAATCAATTTGTTCTCAATCGAATTCAATGTAATGTTGAAACATTTTAGAAATACCTTCTAATATGAAAAGCAATCACTAAGATGTATCTTTGTTGCTTGTATGTGAATGATGATTAATTCAATGAAAAACTTCTCCTACTAACTACCCTTTCAGATCAAGGAGATTCAGACAAGCATAAGCAGATTTCGCACAAACAACTCACCCTCTTGCTATGATTGAAACAAGAAGCAAAGAAAAAATGAAAGATAACAAAGAAAATCAAACAATTCACACAAAAGAGAGATGTTTAAGAATAATGACCTCGAAGAACCAAATGAGATGATTCATAGATTTCTAATGCCCTTCACCAGAGTTCCCGCTCAGTCGGATAAGAGAGAAGAAAGCGGTGGATTGATTCCAAGTTCTCAACAACAGAAAAACTCAAGATAAGGAAGAAGGCCACAAAATATGAACAAGAAAGTGCTTATTTCTCAGGAGGAAGGGTGTCAAACATCAATAGGAAGAAGCATTGAAGCACAAAGAAGTTGAGCAAAGGAAAAACAAAGATTGGATTTCAGAAAATACAATTCTGGAAAGGATTTTTTGCAAAGGGAGCCTGGTGCTCTGGTGTAAGGGGCACCAGAGCATTATAACGCTCTGTCTAAGACCTTAAGGGAGCAATGGCACCCTGATAACAAGGTCGGAGAGCGCTGGTGTCCTAAAACCCATAAAATTGTCCAAAAAACCCTAAAACTCAGTTGAACTTTGGCATTCAGAGTATGTGTGATGGAATAAGTATTAAATCAATATATGAAATCTAACATATGGGGTGAAAAAGGTCTAAAAATAACAAAGGGTAAGACAAGGTCTGTGAGGAAAACCAAAACTAAAAAGTTTCGATTCGTCCCCAATGGAGTCGCCAGTTTCTGTTGTAGGAAAATCTCCCTGCAGACAGGTAGATCTCCTCTTAAGAGCTAGACTCTTAAATCTTAAGATAGAAGACGCTTATCATGGACACTGACTTCCTTTTAGATCTATATAAACTAATGTGTGAGGAGGAAGGAGAAAATAAGTACCTTTTACCGATGTTTTTCCCTGCATAGTCCGAGTTGAGCTCTAATATTACACTCCTTGATAAGCCATGTTGACAAACAAAAGTACAAACAACTTCCTACTCTACTGAGATTAGCTCGAAATAGACCTATCTATTAGAGACAAATTCATGTGAGATCAAACACAGATTTGAAAGAAATAGGCCAAGCATATTATATTAAAGAGAACAACAATGAAGAATACTTACATCCATAGATGTGAGTGTAGCAGCTTCGTAAAGACTTCCTCATATGAACCCTTGCTCAAACAGTCCACACACCGAATGCTGATGTTCCGAAAGACACCTTCTTCATGAGATCATAGGTTGGATGCTTCACAATACTTTTTCCATCCTCCTTTCACCATGGGAAGGCTTGTTTAAATAGGCTTGGAGAGACCCAACTATTTGAGATATCTTTGGTGTAAGTTGAGGATTTTCCTCCTCCAGTTATGGATATGCCCTAAGATCATGGCTTGACCAAGGATTCGAAACCAACCACCTTCAGATATTGAGGGGATCTTTCCCTCAATCTTCTCAACAAACCAAATTTCACCCGGAATAGGTAGCGCTCCTCCAAAGAGTACATCAGAGCGTTATAGCGCTCCTTGAAAGAAGAAAAGCAAGCGCTGGAACTCTTAATAGTGGCAACGCTCCCCATAAAGGGAATCGGGGCGTTTTAATGCTCCCTGACAGTATATGGGGGAGCGCTCTCCTCTGAAACTCATTTTTTTAGTGGTTCTTTCAATGGCAAGACACTTGTACTTCTAGTAGACTGATTCCTCCTATTCACAACTAATCTTTGAGGTGTCCTAAGTGTCCCTGTCATGTTGTTGGAGGCATGACATATGCAAGAAGGTAGTATGATGTCATCAACACTTATACACTTGTGGTCAAGATGTGACACTTGAAATGACGATATTTGCGACACTTGAAATGACGACATTTGCGACACTTGCAAAGTGAGTAATTTTGAGTAAGTGAGTGCAACATTTGTGTTATAGATCCACTAAAAATGAGTCACTCCTAACTCAATTATTTCCTTAAACGTGTTTACTTTATATCAATCTTATCTCTTCATTTCTTAGCCGTTGTTTATATTTTTTCCTATAATTAGAAAATTTATGAAATAATTTCATGTTCTCATCATCATTAGCCATCCATATAACTCGCCTCTTTAGTCTACATGTGGCTTCCTTCTCTGCTAAAAGTCCCCTCTTTTTTTTTGTCTAAATCCCTTGGTTTGCCTTGGAATCCTCATCAATGCATCCTTCAACTTCATTTTCATAAATCTCAAAGATTTGGGATTAAATTGAAGATAGAACATACTCATTTTTTAATCACTTTGCATGTGTCTAGGGATAAATTGTCTTTTTGACCAACTTGAGGTTAAAAAATTAAATATTAGCAAACTCCCTTGAGGAGGAATCATAATGTTTTCATTAAGATTTGATCAAGTTAACAAAATCTTCATTCTGTAACCATGTATATTTGAATTTAAAAGGCTTTGGGGGCTTTCTATCCTCTTTTGCAAGTTTAAGAAAGATGAGAGAATGATCAGATTTCCCACCTACCTCCACCCAAGTTTGAATCCTATCTTGATCATAGATAAGGGAATGGGAGACCAAGAACCTATCATGTCTCTTGGATTCTCTAACATTTCCTATCCTTTAATTTCTCCAAGGAGGAACCAAATTAATAGGCTTCATATCCACCAAATTGAATTCCTCATCTTATTCAAAAAAATCATATCAAGGGGTTTACTTGAGCTACATTGTCCCAAATTTCATCTCTACTAATAATGAAATTTAAATTCCCTCTTATAATAACATTCTATCTCTTAAACAAATCACGAGATAATAAAACCTCTTATATTGCCACCTTGTTCTCATATGGACCATAAATATTGATCACACAAAAAGATTTCCTTGACTCCAAGTAGATGAGATATACTCCAATATATTAGTCAAGAATCACACAATTAGTTACCCTTATAGTTCTCTTCCTCCAACTTGCTACCAATCCCCTTGAATCACCGATAAAATCTACACATAAAAAATCCCAATCCTTCATGAACTTAGACAATCCCAAAAAATATTGGCTCCTTCCCCCATGGTCTCTTGTATCAGGGAAATATCAAGATCATGTAAAATTAACAACCTTTTTAGGGTAATTTTTTTGGAAGGGTTTCCCAAACCCCAAACATTAAAATACATAATAATCATGGATAACCCTTCTCAAGGGCTTGGCTTTGTTTAAGGGCTCATCTAGTGTCTTATGTTTCCTTTGATGAAATTCCTTCCCAACTTTTATTTTCACTATGGATAAGTTTGTTTTTCATCCCATGCTAGAGATTGAACCCTCCTTGGGCCCATCCAAACTTAGGCCACCTCCAATTCCAATATTTAATATATCTGGGGATGTTTGTTAGGATCTCAATGGGTATTGGGACTTATTATATATTTTTGGACCCACCCTAAATAAGGATGACAATGAGTCCTCTATACCCCTGATTCTTCTTATCGACTTGAATATTCTCAAGTTTCCATTCCACCCCTACTAACCCATAGATATCCTCCTTACCATACATAGAAGGATCTTATCTACTTTTCCTTTTCTAATTATCAGAGGAGAAGGTCCCTTATAAACACCCAAATCTAACCAAAGAGTGGCATATAAGGGATGCATGTCCTTTTAAGGTAAAAATGACGACTTACCCAATTCAATGAGGGATGAAAGAACCAATGGGTTATCCATTCATGATTTCTTTATAGTAAATTCATTGTCTATAATTGATCCTAGATGGATTGCACTAACATTTGACACCCCAACACTTCCTCCATCTCCTATGCTTTCCTTGGTTAATCAATCTTCAAACGTTTTTCTATCTTTGATTCCTCTCTCATGCCTGACACCTCCCCTCTAGATTCCCCACTAGACGTTTCCTTTGACAAATTGTGAACCACTTCCTTAATTAGGCATTGATCTACAAAGACTTTCAAGCTCCAGACATTTTTGGAAAATTAAAGGGCATAATCAATGGCCATATGACCATAAACATGGCATCATGAGTAGAAAAAAGGATTGCCTACACAATTAAGAACTTGACAATATGTCTTGCCTCAAACCTCTAAGTAAATCTCTTTTGCTAGACCTTCCTTCAAATCAACTTCTAGAAGAACATCAACTATCGAACATGAGTTGGGGCATGGGGTACATGAAACTATCATTTACCTCTAAAATGATGCCTACATCATTCCCAATTACTTGAAACACATCCAATGACCAAAATTCTCATGGTAATCCTTGCATTTTCATTTAAACCAACAACGGTGAGGATCTCTCGATGTGAGAACTAGAGCATGGAATCCACTTCTTCAAGGATAAAGGAGTGTTACCCCATAACTAGTGTGTCCCCATCATTTTCAAATTGTCCTCTTTTGTATTGAATATAAACACAAGCCGTCCTCACAACGAGACATGGAATTCTAGAAGGTAGCCTAGGTGCGACTTCCAAAACACAACCACCCACTCTTGTAACCTAATCCCATATGTATAATGTATGAAGAAATGCCTCTTTAGGGATCTATTAACAATATCCACCACATGCCCGCAGGGGTGTAGACCGACTGGAAAGTGTCATGCCAATGGAAGGAAATATGTAAAGGAGGTCTCAAGTTTGATTCTCACCTTGATTTACCTGTGCCCCATGTTTGTGGGTTGTGTGGATGCACCTGGAGGTTATAGTGGTAGCAGACGAGAATTGATCTTGTGTCACACGAGTACGAGAACCGCCCAAGTTTATGATTCCACCAGTAAAAAAAAAAAACAATATCCACAACATAATGTATCTTGATATCCCTAGCCAACATCAGACTAAACTTCTGTATCTTCTTCTTAACACATTTTCTACCCCATTGACTAGTTTTACAATGCACAACTTCCTTCCTATTTAACCCAACTTTTGTTTCCTTTAAACACTTAGCTTTAGAAGGGTTCTCTTCTAGGGCACCTCTCACTTCCAATTCACTAAGTTAGAAGACATTTGAAGTTGGATTCTCCTCAGATAGCCTCAGAAGGGTTCTCTTCCAGAACACCTCTACTTTCCAATTCACTAAGTCAGAAGACATCGAAAATGGTATTCTCCTCCAATGGCCTATACAACTAATTAATATAGTATAAGAAGGAGCTATTCTCCAACAAAAATGATCCACAGATAGGTTGACCTTTACTATAACCTTTCAAGTAAGACAATGAATATAAACCATAGTTTGAGATGGCATTAACGAAGCCCTTGTCACCAGCCTTGTCACACTCCCCACTTGGCTTCACCTTTATTAAACTTGTCTCAGTAGTGACAACTCTATCAATTCCATACTTAAGCACTATCCTTCCCTCTTAATATTTGAAACTACCCACCCGATTAAGGTTCACAATGTTTCTATCCAATCCCACACTAGGTATTAAGCCATTTGTTTCTTCTAGGACCTCAATACTGAAATGCCCCTTGGAAAACCCATCCTACTAAAGGAACTTTAGAGTAATCTAAAATATCCTTGTTTATCTCCGTATTCATAAACCCTCATCCATCAAATCCTAGTCCCCTTATTGTTATTTAATTATCCTTGTTATTACTTATAATAATAATTATTATAATAATCACTTATTAATTATTCTCATTAATTCAAAATTAATATTATTATTGATTATAATAATTATTATAATTATAATCAACTATTAGTTTAATGATTATTTTTTAGGAGGAAATTATTGTTTTTATAATATTTTAATATTGATGAGGTTGATTGTTAGTATGCATCTATTTTATCGCACTAACATTCAATCATTTTCACATAATGAAAGCAACAAACCATGTATTCATAAACACAATTATGAAATTTTATTGCACTAACATTGAATCAATTTCACACCATAAAAGCTAAAAACCATGTATATATAAATCCGATGATGAAATTTTAAATTAAATAAAAAAATAACCATGTAATTTTTTCTACATGTAAACAAGTGGTACACTACCACCCGAGGGAAATGTCAACTTTGTATACAACATTGAATGAAAAAATATCTACACATATAAGGAAATGAAATGAATTTGACATTAGAATTCAATTGAAGTGTTTTCAACTCCCTCATCTTCTTAGCCCCCTTCATCCTCACTTTGTAAAAACATAATAAAATAACACGAGTTCAATAAGAAACATATCGGTTCAAAATTTGTCCATACCCTCTAATTCCTCCGAATTACTCTCATCATCATTAGTTTGGAATAATATAATTTGTTTCAATTAATTAACGAACAATTCCAACTATATATAAGTTAAAAAATAAACACATAATTAAGAATCAATTCTTGAGGGCACAGGTCGGTAAAATTTCACCATTCTTTCATAACAATTCTTGAAGGTGTATTTTATTTCTTCTTGATTTGGCTCTTGATGATAATCATTTAATTCTGTGCAATAAGAATAAACCATATTTAATAATTTCATATATTAATATAGTATATTAAAATAATAAACAAGATTACATTGATAAATTTACAAAGTGCCCTCTAGTCATGGACCTCCCGGGTTGACGTGTACCTTTTAGTTTCTTCATGACAATTCATGTTTGTACATAAGATAAGATAAGATAAGAAAAGATCAATTATTTTTTATCAATGTTTGACAAATGACCATAAAAGTAGGTCAATGTTACTAAAATATTACATGAGTGAAAGATAACAAGTTAAAAACATATCGAAATAAATAACTACAAGACAAAATAAATAACTACAAGTTAAAAAGAAAATCAAAATAAATAACCTACAATTTAAAAACATATCAAAACAAATAACTATAAGTTAAAATCACATCAAAATAAATAACTACTATCCATAATAAATAACTAGTTAAAGGCTTAAGCAACCAAGAAATTAGGAAAGTACATTATTATTAATCCCTGCCGTAGGCATAGAGGGACTATAGAGATCGATAAATCGTTGAATTCATATTAGTTTGTCCTTTGACCACAAATATTTCCATATGATCTATTGTTGGAACCAGGGAACTGAAAAGATCGCTTTTTATATAAAAAAAAGTACCATAGTTGTCATGCTCTCATTGGAAAAGGAATTGGAGGTCTTATTGTTGGCTTCGCTATTCCCAATGTTATATATGTTGGCATATCCAAAGTATTTGATCATATATGGTATTTTTGAATCATATAGTTTGTTATGCATTCGTCGAAGGTGGATTAATGCTAGCATTAGCTTGAATGTTTGGTTTAACATTTTATGCCAGGTAAATTTATGGCAATGTTTTATATGCTGGCATATCGAAAGTTTGGCCATCGAATACATTCTCTAGTGTTCAAACTATTGTTACAAAAAATATAATAGTTTTTTTGGGATACATGAGAGACCTGCCACATTGCATTTTTTTCTTAAATGTTTACAGATCATTTCTGACAGACTTAAATTTTTACCTAACAGGTTTGGTAGCGTTCAATGCTTGCTTAATAGGCTTGTTACAATACATTTTCTTCCATTTTTTAAATTTATATGCTTCAACGGCATTGTTGGTTCACTGGTCCATGTTTTTTTTTTTGCATCTCCACTGATTTTGTATTTGCATGTTGTTGTTGTTCGTGCTTGCCTATTTGTGTTGTTGCAGTTTGCATGTTTGGGGTTCTCCAATCGTGATTGGAACTGCGTCATTCTTGGTGGAGTGGTTGTTGCTTGCTTCTTTCTTTGCTATATGTTGTTTATTGTTGTTTGATTCGACTTTGCAGGGTTCGGGCCCTGCGGTTGCAGTTGGGCCTTTTGGTGCTTCTTAACTGGGTTGTTATTTGTTGCTTGTTCTTGTTTGCCTAGGGTTTGCAATGTTGGGATGGTGCATTCGCAGTTGGATCTCTTCTTACATTCTTTTGCAGTGGAGTCTGCATAGAATAGTCTTAAGATAAAATTACATACAAAAAAATTGCAGTCAATGTAAATTGCATCTCTTACGCATTGAACCAGAGTTTGTTGGCCTCAAACTATATTTCACAGCTAGCGATGCTTTTTCCATGGATTATGTGTTGCTATGGTTTCATAGTTATGAGAGTATGTTTTGCTGTGTGAGCGATATAGTTTTTCTCTCCCTTTTATTTTCCTCTTGTAAACTACGTTTCTGGCTCTATGGTTTCTCTCCTTTCTGTGGTCATTCTGATCGACCGCCGTTCGGTTGCATACTTAGCTAGTTTTATGGACACAGCTTCGCGGATAGGTTCTATCGAACTATGACATGTCATGTTCGGTTTATACATCTCACACCCAGAACTTATGTGCTCTAGAATTCAACCCGACACTCCTCAAACTCGCAACCGTGCCTCTGCCTGCAATGAGTTTGTCTATTCTACCTAACTTTCCATACTTAGTCGAGTTTTCAAATTTTGGTAGGTTGAAGCCTTTTCGGGTTTAGAAAATTTAAAACCATCCCCGCTACCTTCCGTCGTTCCCAATACATTAGTTGTTCTTTCAAAAGTCACAACCGACTTGACAGGTTCAAAAATATTGGCTTTAATGAGCGGGAAGATCAAGGACATCTCCCATTAAAATGAATAGATAGATGAATATTATGGGATGTGGTAATTTCTTTTGCCTGCATTTTGAATTTGAAAAAAAAAAAAAAATTCCTTTTTTTGGCTCTTTTAGTTTTCTTAAAGGCTTCAGCATAGTCCACGAATGTGTCACCCACAAAGGCCTTGACGCCATGTCCCTCTTTAATATTGTGCATATCTTATATGTCAGGTTTGAGAATCTGCTTGGATATGGGAATGTTAATACGTGCTATTAGTCACTATTCAACGTACATATTCGAAAAGATTGGCAGTAATAAGCAAAAATATCGAGAACATATATCATTAAAATGAATAAACACAAAATCTACGGAAGATCATCCAGCGATGATTTTAAATACTTATTTCCATTTCTCTCTATCATCAAAGAGTTGGGATTTACGGTGCCTTCGTTCTAATGTTCCTAGTCATGGACATGTAAGACAACTTAGAGATGCGATTGAGGCCCAGATGAAAGAAGAGAGACTGGTTTTATGTGACGTGAGCTTTGAGTAAAAAAAAAAACTCTGTTATCCAACAGAAACTTAGAGAGGAGGAAAAAAAAAGAACAAGTATCTTCTGGTTGGTGTTCTCCCTATGTTCGATGCTTTGGTTGGTTGAAAAGGCTACCTGGAAATTTGTTTGTTGAACTTCTTTGTTTTCTTGCTGGGAGTTGTAATGGATTTTCAGGTCACGTGCAAAATAGTTCTTCGTTGAAGTATATAGTTTCTTCCAACAACACGGATTTGACAAGTGTACCGAATTCTGTAGATCCCAGAAGAATTTGTCTTCCTCGGGAGTGGCATACTTACTGTGGCTTGCAAAATGGCCTGTGATGTTCGTAAATGAAGAGAAATATTACTCCATTTGTGAATGTAACTAGAGGCGGGTAACAAAAACTGTATGAGTGGATAAAACGACATATTATCACTACAAAAGTTTCTATTTCAAATTTTGTTGAGCCACTTGTGGGTGTGGTAACCGACTTGACAGAAAGCCATGTTCTTTGTCAAAGTTTGTTCGGTTTCCTCTGGATGTAGTTACAGACTCCACATATTTGGCGTCACCTCCGAATATTCCATACCTTTCTGTGGGCCACCATATCTTCCACCACTATGAGGAAAGATATATTCTGATGCGATATGCAACATTTGATACACTTTCTAGACATGTGCTGATGCATTATGCAACATTTGATACACTTGCCAGACCTGTGGTGCTCGAAGAAGTGATGTACCTCAACAGATTAACATTTTGCAGCTGGGTTGGACGTTTCTTCCAATTTACTATAATAAAGCAAACAAGTTCAACATACAAATCTTCAGGCAGGATTTTCAACCAAACAGATGATTGAATATAGGGAGAATAATAGTCACAACATACTTGAATTTTTTCCCATCCCATAGCTATTGTGACATAAAATGACTCCCTCCACTTTGAAATTGGCCTGAATCACATTTCTAAGTTGTCTCGTATGTCAAGGGTCAGGAACATTGCAAGGAAAGCACCTTAAACCCCAAGTTTTTGATGACAAAGGGAAATTAATACTCGACAAAGAATGGAATGTTGAATAACTAGCCATTGCAAGCAAGACATATCTGGAAGAGACAAGCTATTCAAAAAACTGGGATAGATGCAGTTGGCAGCACCAATTAAGTACAAGGCACGAATTTGATATTCAACTCATTTTTTACGAATAAAGGGTTTGCATGTCAAGAAAAATGTCAACAAGCTTCATCAATGTACATATTTGTTATTGGTCGACGGAAGGAAAAATAAAAATCATTGTGGCAAATAGTCTCACCTGTATTTTGTAACCCATCTTATTAGAATATAGAATAATTCTGGTTTATTTTTTAATAGTATTTTCCAATCTCTAGTATTTGTTTTAATTTTATTTTGGAGGACCCGTCCTGCTTCCATTCTTTGGGTCCCATATATAGAATGAATTAGTGATTTGCAAGAAGGCAGTTCAGGTGCTGACTCAATTTTCCTGTTCAGTATCTTGCATATATTGCAACTTCTTCTATTTGATAATATCCGTGCATATATACTAATATCAGTACTCTTGGAATAAATACAAAAACTTCCTCTTTGGCAAAGATTAGGTAATTGTGTTTGTGGTATTAAACATCTATGTTCCCTGTTCTGTCATATAAATCTTGCATCCAAAGAGCTTTTGTGATCTGCAATTTATTATTTAACTATTGATAACTCACCAGGCGTTCGAAAATCTTGGCATTAATAAAGGAACGACTGAAGATGTCTAATTACTTAAATCACACCAAATTTTGATTACATTTAATTTAATTTAGATATTAATGTTTATGGAGAGTCGGAGTTTTCTCATGTCATTGCTAGGAATACAAGATGAATAGATGATAAGGAGTTTATCTCGTTGAAACCACAATGCAAATTCATGTTTCTTGTTGCATTATCTGGCCACCAGGGCCCAGGTTCTCGGTACCCAACACCTATGTCCCTTGTTCCGTCATATACATCTTGCAGCCAAAGAACTTTAGTGATATGTAGTTTATTCTTTTACTAGTGAGAACCCAACAGGGGTTCGAAAACATTGCCATTAATAAACGGAAAAAAGGTTTTTTGACTGTTAGATACTTATCCCTTTTCCCCTTTTCCTTTTCCTGTCCATTATGGTTTTCTGGTTTTATACTTAGTCGTCTTTCTATGATGGGCGGTTTCAGGGTTCGCGGGATGACATATCTTCATCTCCATCTGCATCTTCACATGACGAATTTGACTGACCGCTTTTCCTTTCCATACCTAGTCAATTTTATGTCCGCGGTTGTTGGGTTGGTGCATACAAACTAGCCTTTTCTTCTTCCCGCCCGTTACCGCTTTCTGGATATATACTTAGTCGCCTTTCTATGGTATCCGGTTCCAGATTTGGCGGGCTGACATGTCTTCATTGTTAAGCCCTAGTATTGGCTCATTACCCCTTAATTGGGGCATATTATATTAGTAATGTTATTTTATTTATGTCGGCTTTAGGCCATTAGTTGTAATTATACCTCCTAGTCTCCAATATATACCAAGGAGACATTTTCATTTTGAATCATCTTGTACTTGAACATTTAAGTGGGGTAAAAGGAGGTTTCCCCCTCGAAGAGGCTTATTATCTGAAATTATCTCTTTTTCAAGGCATTGAGTGCTTTTCCTGAGGTTTTTCTATGCTATATTGATGTTTGGTTCTTAACATATGGTATCAGAGCTCAAGGTCTTGGGGTTTCACTGCTACATCTGAGACACCGTGGAATTTTCACTATAACTTTTTTCTACAATGTTTCAGAAGGAACGGCTTGGAGGATATTTATTAGACAGATCAAGGTACGTTGGGTTCAAAATTCAGCTCCTGAGGCCTTATACTTTCGGAGATACAACCTGTACAAGATAGGGTTCTGGAATCATCCTGAAATGAGTCATTGCGGAATTTTCACCATAAACAATTTTATGTAACGTTTCAGACCCTGAACTTTGGAGGCCATTTAATGAAATTAGTAAGATATCATTGGTAAAAGCCTAAACTTCTGGGTCATCTTAAATTTGTATATACACCTTGTGTAAGATAGGGTATCTGACTAGAACTATTGACTAGTCTCAAGAAGGTGTTCCAGGTAAAACAATCATAAATTCTTTCTAGAGTATCCAAATTGAGTGGGACTGGTTTCATTGGATTGTGGACAGTCTTTAGTATTTTGGGTGCGAGTTTCAGAATTTGATATCAATTATTTTGTGCGGGGCATGCTATACAAGTGAGATATTCTAGAAAGGTCAAAAATCAACAAGTTGTGAGGAAGTTACCGTAAATTCCACTTGGCACATCCAATTTTGATCAGACCTGTGGCATTACAAAGAAGAAATATCAGAGAACTACCTAAAAGAAATTTTCATACCCAGAAGGGCCGAAACTTGGGAGATGGAACAGAATAAATATTGTCTATCAGAACCGCCTCAAAATCAAGATTCAAAAGTGATACTTGGCCAACATGCCACCAAAAAAGGGACCTTCTACACCAAATAAGCCTCCAAAAAATCCTAATTGGACTCTTGATGAAGGTGAAGAAATGCGTAGGGACATAAATGAACTACAAAATAAGATGGATTCGATGGAAGCTAAGTTGATGGATTCAATAGAAGCTAAGTTGGATACTAAGATGGATTCAATGGAAGCTAAGATCATGGAAGTACTGAAAAAATTCGTAACAGAGAAGAAACCTGAAAGTTAAAATGCATCCCATGAAATTCATGATGAGGACACAAGGAAGGTGAATCAAGAATGGAGAAACTCCAACTTTGGTTTGAAGACCAACCATGTTCCTAACATTGATATGAGGAAGTTTGATGGCAAGGACCCAATCACATGGATA